>JAZGTI010011214.1:0-16854 GCA_036877585.1 Botia kubotai
TTTTTTTCCCTAGTTGGTCCGGATCTGCCTCAGATCAATGTCACTCCTTACTCAGTGACTGAGCGTGGTAATTCAGCTCTGGAAAGTGAGAGTGTCTCCCTCCTGTGTCAAGCTTCCTCAAATCCCCCCAGCCAATATGTTTGGTTCTACAACAACTCCCAGGTGTACACGGGTCCACAGTTTACCATCACCAGGATTCTACGGACACATACCGGCCACTATACGTGCCTAGCTCAAAATACTTACCTCAACACCCGTTCCAAGAAAACCATCATCCTCACTGTCTACTGTGAGTGCTCCTACAAACTCTCTCCAGCTTCCTCGTGTTTCCTTCTTAAATTCATTATTTGTTTTGTATTACATGATTTTGTTTTCACAGATCCTCCGAATGATGTTCCATCTTGTGCCATCCTTCCAACCAACAACTATTCTGACCTGGCCCTCCATTGCACCTGGGAGGGTGGCATTCCTCCAGCCTCTTTGAGATGGACCACATTTGGAGATGAGAGCGAGGGAATGACAAACATCACCAAGATTCAGAAAGGTCAAGAGACCGCAAACAACTCTGTGTTCGTCTGCCAAGGTTCCCACATTGCACTGAATGAAATCAAGAGCTGCAATGCCAGAGCATGTAAGTACACATAGCACCAAGTGCACATCGTCCATTTTAAGATAAACACTGGTGCTAACTTGTCAGATTCGGCTAATGAATAATTGTTAATTAGCCTCTATTTTCTTGGCCCCAGGGATGCCCTATGGAGAACCACAGTGTTCTGCATATGCCACTCGAAACAATGAGTACCTAATGCTGTCCTGCTCCTGGGAGGGTGGGTTCCCTCGGGCATTGTTGTGGTGGGCTTCTACCTCAGGGGCCATGCAGGGCACATCTGAGGAGAATGCTAATATCCTAGTTCTGCGGTCCAGTGCTACATACAGTGGTAAAGATTTTGTATGCCATGCAAAACATCCATTGGCTAAGGAGACCAAACAATGCAAGTTAAAGCTGGGTAAGGATTCTTCTGCATTATTTGGGACTTTATAACAATTTAAAAAAACTTTGTTTAAAAATATATACTCTGTTCTTTCTGTCCATAGAGGCACCGGTATTATTAACACAACGCAGTGAGATGTCTGTGTATGAGGGCAGTGACGTCCAGCTCAGCTGTATCTTGAGCAGGAACTACCCCATCACAGAGATCACCTGGTACAACAACCTAAAACAGCATGTGCTCAACATCCCAAAGAAGTACCTCCTGGAGCGAGCTGCTGCCTGGACCAACTTGACCGTGCGGGAAACAGACAGTGAGACAGACAGCGGCCAATACTGGTGTTCAGCTACCAATGCTGTTGGAGGAGCAGAGATCCCAATTACACTGATGGTGAAGAGTAAGCAAAACATTTAAATGAGCTTATATCTACAACATACAGATTTTTATAAAGACAGGACACTTTTATATGCTATCCGACTCAACTTAGTTATACCCACAATACAGAAATGACTGACGTTCTACATTGATTTGATTCAGGGTACCCAATGCCCCCAAATGTAACCATCAGTAGGATCATGTACAACAGTCGTCAAAGGACAAATGTGGATCTAGAGTGGCTACCCCAAAATGAAGGTGACCTTACCGGTTTCTTCATTGAACGTCAACGTCTTCCTGATCATGTGAAGAAAAAAAGCAGTGACCCTCCCTGGCAGAAACTGGTGGATCTAGGGCCTGATTCCCGAAGCTTCGAAATCAACAACCTGGATCCCACTGGAATCTATGCATTCCGCATTACTGCCATCAACCATCGTACCATTGGAAATCCCTCACCGGTTAAAAGCCCAGGTGAGAACTCATTAATAATCAAATACATAGGAACATTAAAGATAACAGTTGACTTAGGTATATTAAAATGTATACATAAAAACGGAAACATCTGTTATTATATTCATGTTACCACTTCATGAAAATCTAACATTGTTTTTTTTGTTTTATTGTCAATTCAGGTGAAATGCAAAATCACTTGATCACTTTCACACTCACACATTTCCTTCCTTTGTCCTATTACATCATCAACTTGCCCTTTGACCTTTACGGACATGACTTTTTGTCTGTTTCTCATTCTGTCTAATAATGAAACTTCAAACTCAGGAGAATGTTAAGGATTATTCTCAGAAACCCTATTAATTCTGACATGTCTGTACCCAAACTTAGCAATTTACTTATTGATAGTATGGAGTAATCACATGTTTTAAGCCTTTTAAACATTCCCAGTGGCCGAGATACATTGTGCAAATCGGACAAAGATTTTTTTTCTAAAAATGAAACGGCTATGCTATCTTTTAGCGGACCCTCCTTTCAATGCCTACCCAGCAGTGATTGGGGCAGCCATTGTGGGCATGATCATAGCAACAATAGCCACTGTACTTCTCTTTATATACGTAGTGCGGAATCGCAACAATAACCCACGTGAGTTACATTCCTTATTTTTTTAAAACAAACACTATATTTGTTAGCATTTAAGTGCTACATGCTAATAACACTTTCACACTTTACAGGGCTTCATGACTTGATATTTGGAAGGTACGTTTGGCATATTAGTTATTTGGTTGCTTTTAAGATACAACAAAGAAATATGACGCCTATTTAGCATGTAGAATCAGTAACATTATGAAACTGTTTCTCTATATGAATTTAGAAATGAAGTTCTTATTAAAGGCTTTAATGGGGCGGTATGTGTTATTTCCAGGCAGAATAGCCAGTCTAGAGAGAACATTAACTTTCCAGAGGACGAAGTTGTTGGAGGACCAGAGGGGCAGAGAGGTGCAGGAGAGCAAAGCCCATCTGCAGGTCAAGGTACCATTACCTTTTAGACGCCTCCAACTGATATCAAAACATTTTAGTACTTGATGTATGACATATGTACTTATGCAAATTAGTTTTTGTTTACTACCACTTGCAGGACCATCAACGGCACTGCCAAGGCCAACTGCAACGCCCACAAACCTTCCTCCAGGCGAGGAGCCAATGTAACTAAAACAGTCCTGGACTCGATTCTAGAGACCAGGCTAATGACATGGTCTGAAGTCAAGAACACAATTATGTTGCACTTAATTTTATACCAAAGGGACTAACAAGGGTTTACCAGCTCCACAATATTTGGATAATAGTTTCAGATATTAGCATAACAAGTAATGTTGTTCACTAGCAGTAATAAGTTTGAGTTGTTCTTTTTCATCCACTTCCGTTTTTAGTCAATTAAGTTTAACCACATTGTACAAGATTAGTGTACTAATCACTTGAATAAATACTTTGGTATTTTGAATAAATACTTTTGGGGAAATATTTTTGCAAAATGTCTTAATTTTAATAAAATGAAGGCTGAACATGACAAGACTGAGGAACATTATTAAATGACATATTTTAATTTATTTCAGTGTTTATAACATCTTTTCAAGGTATTAACAGGGTCACAGATGTCTCGAACCTTCTCTTCACAGTTTCACCTTCACTTTAAAGATCACTAATTGTGAACCTTCACTTCACAACAGAACACTAATGAACAAATAAACCATTACAATTTCTCACCACACCTTTCACAGACCGCACAGAAAAGAGACAAACATAGACATCTTCCAACATACACAACTAAACACATTTCACAATAAAAAATAGAAACTTGTAAACTAGCGCAAGCATGTGTGAAAGTGGAATATGAATTCGTTAAAATGTTGATGTGCATTAAGACAAAGGTAAAAGTTTTTGATTACTAATAATGTCGGACAGCTTCTGTTTCAGCTTCAGGAATATTCTTTTGAATTCCAAACCGTCCCCCTAAAACATAATAGAAGAGATTTGAGAAAACAAACCTTTTTTTTGTCTTTTGAGAAAGAAAACTTTTACAGAGTGAATAGCATTGATTTAAGTAATACAATGTCTATACCTTTGACAGACGGAAATCTACTAGAATGCGTTCCTCCATTTCCAGGAAGTGAACTTTGAAGATCAGCTTATTATTACGTCGATCCATAGTGGACACTGTCGCCTATAAATCAAGAGATTCAGTAGTTGTTGTTTTTTTAAACATGCTTAAATGGTACGACTGTTTGTTTCAACTGAGGATTACCTGATTGCTGCAGCTCTGTTTCCATGTGTGACCCATAGCTATAGAGGCATCACGAAGAGCAATCCAAGACGGTTCAGCTTTCACGGTAGTAAAGAACCTGGTCATTCTTCTCACCAACCTCTGCCATGGGGTCTGGGGTGGGCACAATCAAATCACAGTTCAATAGAGCCAATCACAAACAAACCAACATAAAATGATACTAATTAAATAATACTAACATCACTGGCATTGTTATATTAGATCAATAAAATATTGCTGTATAAAATCAACAGATCAAAATGTACCTGGCTGGCACCTGGCGTGCCGAGCAGCTGAGTGCCCAGCAGCATGTGATCAAGACAGACAGGCTGGGAAAAGCTTACACTGACATCAGAGCACACCGAAACCTCCTTCTCCTCCCACAAGCCCTGCGGCTCAGGCTGAGAACTGGAGATCTGTGCTCTGTCATCACTGAGGAAACAGTCAGTGATAGCTAAGCCCTTCAAAGCTTAACACAGCATATGCTACTGAACACGTTATGTTTTTCTTTATACTAAACTGGTACTCAGCTGTCATGTGGCTTATGTTGGCTTACTGACCTATTTTTTCGAGCAATCTGTGAGAGCTCAGAGTCAGCCCGTGACATCTTGCTTCTTGGCGTGTCGCTCTGTCGTTTTACTCCTGTGATCAAAATTCAGAGTCTGCTATGTGGGTTCAGTTAGCATTAAATAACTTCACCTTGAAGGGTCACAGAAGCTGAAGTACCTGACTTGAAACTTCTGCTAAACCAGCGATGTTTCTTAATTTCGGGGATGGTGATCCTATCTTCTGGGTTATGCAGTAACATCTTAGATAGCAGACCTAACAAAGCAAATAAAATAAAATAGAAACTTTAGCAGCAAATCGTCCAAAACTCAACACCACAATGCTAGAATGATGTCGGCGGTTGCCATGGCATTGTTATGATGTTGCTAAGGTGTCAACACATCACCATACAGTCGTTGAAATATTCTGGGTGGTTGTTTATACTGAATATAAATAAATTCTATAGACTTACTTAGAGGCACAGCATCAATTTTCTTCCAGGGTGTCAGATAGATCTTCTTCTCTAGCCAATCCAAATATTCCTGACAGTTTTCAGTTGGCTGGTCCCATGGTAACTCTTTGAAACAAGTCAGTACAATAGGCAGGAGTTGATGAGGGATATAATATTGCAGTCAC
The DNA here is from genome assembly GCA_036877585.1 of Botia kubotai. Taxonomy (NCBI): domain Eukaryota; kingdom Metazoa; phylum Chordata; class Actinopteri; order Cypriniformes; family Botiidae; genus Botia; species Botia kubotai. The sequence continues at coordinate 5,317 of JAZGTI010011214.1, forward strand.
AAACTGACACACATATAATAATAGCGCCCTACCTCCAGCTAACATTGCAGTGAGCACTATGCCACAAGCCCAAGTGTCCGCAGGTTGAGCATGGAACGCCGAGCGTGACATCAGCTCAGGGGCAACATAAGGCAGAGTGCCGCACAGTCGATTCAACAAACGCTCCCTGCCTCGGTGGCGAAACATAGTAGCCAGTCCAAAATCAGAGATCTTCAGATTATCTGCCATAACAGAGGAATATATATTACATTTTAATAATATACAGAAGTAAGAAAACTCTTGACGTGTTATCTGCAAGAAAACCTATTTCATAGGTTCAATGTAGTGCTATAAAGAACAGCAAAGTAAGCAGGCGTTTCACATCATTGTGGTTACTATACTTTGTATTTTAGCATGACTGTAATTGGTCATGCTAAATCATGTGATTGGTCATGTGATTGGGCTGTAGTGCCCAATCACATTCATTACATTTATAAACAAAACCATTTACAGAGAACAACCAGATATACCTTTCTCATCAAGAAGAATATTTTCAGGCTTTATGTCACGATGTGTGATCCCAAGACCGTGAAGATATTCCTAAAAATGCCAAAAAGTTGGTTTTAGAACAAGGAAACATACATAAAACATCAGGGAGAAGTGTCACTTACCACACCAGCTATTAACTGCTGAAAAAACCTGTGTGCCTCCTTTTCTGGCATCCCTACATCTGGCTCTGTTAAAAAAGTTACACAGATGACATTTCAGCTATCAATATTCAATAAACACAAACGTTCATACCATAAGATGCGCATTATACAGGGCAAAGAAATAGTTAAACAAGGTCCATGCACAAGTTAATCTGTAGCTCACCGATTCTGTCAAAGAGCTCCCCTCCACTACAGTACTCTAGAAAGATATACTGCGTCGTACCCTCACTCCTGTGCCCAAAGAAACGTACTATGTTGGGGTGCGCGAGCATCTTGCATATGCACACCTCTTTTTTTACATTCTCGATAGAATCTTTGGCTTTGGCCATGTCTACAACTTTTACAGCTACGGCCTCTTCGGTCTTCTTGTTGACCAGCAATCGCACCCTAAAATGTCGAAGCAGGTTAACAGACGTTTAAAGCACGCAAGTGGTCAGTAAGATACGAGGTGATAAGAAAGGTCTTTCTGACCACTTACTCTCCATAAGCCCCTTCTCCAAGAGTCTGTACCACATCCCAATCTTTAACAAAGGGCACAGCCATAGTACACAGTACACGTACTACACACTAGTACACAGTCATCTGAAAAACATTGGCTACAGTGAAATAGTTTATTGATGATGAATGTATTGTTATTGAATGTGTGTCGACTTTATTAAATAACGTACCTAATCAGTCAGGTATACCAGCGCTGCAGTTGTCCCATGTAAAACAGATGGTTTATCTGCTCTACTGCTGTTATAGTTGTACACACCTGCTATAAGGGTCTAGACGGATAATACAAACAGTACAGCAAAAATACAAGGGCGTCAAATCCAAACTTTGGCGCGTTCTGGAGATGTGACATCACCGGAAGCACAGTAAAGAGAGAAGAGTATGCGAGGTTTTCAAAATAAAAGCGTATCGCCGTTTAACTTCAACTTTTAAAATGGGAACGTAAGCATAGTTTAGTAGGGATCAAGTAGGGATATTTCTATTTAAACACATAAATCCAATCCGTTATAAATTGCTGGTAAATTCTGAGTAATTAAACGACATACATGTTGGGTTTTAATTTAAACTGTTCATATCAAGACCATTAGAATATCTTATTCTGCCAGAGTGCATTTAATTTTATATCGTTTTAATGTTAGCATTTAAATGTCTTTAAAGTTGACGGGACAATAATAATCACCTACACACACTACTGAAGCTGCGGAAACTGCCAGCCGGTGTCCCCTGTTGTTATGGCAACATCAGCGTAGTTCCGCAAACAAAAGCAGTCGAGTGGACAGTTCGCTTGTCTGTTCGAGAAAGTAATGATTTAATTTTAATCGAGATAATACGTTTTTTTTTAAATATGTTGGCATCCCATCGATACAGGACGCAATGTCGCGAAATTACTGGACCCACACCACATTCAGTGGCGGTGGTGAGAAAATTACTTATTCAGAATAGCTTCCTTAAAGATTATCTTACGTATTTTTTTTTATTTCATTTTATTTTTTTGCCAAAGGTTAATCATAAACTCAAAAGCATATTTTCTTTCAATTAAGAGCTATGTCCTTTGAATCTATGAATTGTCTTAATACCTATATCTTAATATCTATAAAGATTGTTTCTTTGATTTTAGTTTTCTGTTTGGGAGGATAGAAAATCAATTGTAGTATATACACCCATTGCTTTTATTTTTTTTGTTTTATTACTCCGTAGAGATATTTAATATTCATTTGTAAATTTTAGAGAGCAAAAAATCCTTCATCCAGACCCACAGACTACCTCATTCTGGAGAGAAGGAAACAGGAGGCAGTCCGGAATGAGGTGCGTGAATTTACCAAGGATCAAAGCTCCTGTGATATTAAAATGAAATGGGAAAAAAACACACAGCGGCGAATGGTGTCGGCTACTATTAATAGACGGCTACAGGAAGCAATGGAGCAGTACCAGATGAGCATTGATGAAAGGAGAGAAAGGTTTGAATGGAATAACCCAATAAATTCTAACACAATTGTGTCTTTCACTGTAATGCAATGATTTGAACATCCTTCTGTCTCGTGTTCACAGGCTTCGTGAGCTGCTGGAGTCTGAGGAGCAACAACTCCTCGGGGAGATTGAGGCCAAACAGGAGACAGTGTTGGAGAGGCAGGCGAAGATGCGTGACAGGGCCAAAACTCTGCGAGAGAAAAGGGAGAGCGAGAGACAGAAAATCGTTGCTGAGAAACTTGACCAGCTCTTCATGTAGATAACATTAACAAACACGAACATGAATGTTTTTAATGTGATAACGTTGACAGAACTTTTATAGAACATTTGCCAACATTGTGAGAACATTCCCTGTTAGCAGGATGTGTGCTGGTTACCACCTATGCTGTTTTTAGCAGGGAGTGGACTGTATTTCCAATGCTTAGCTCCGTTTATAATTGTAAGAGAGGTTAAAGGTATTTAAACATGATGTTCCATCATCCTGCGTTTCAGAGAGCAGAGCGAAGAACTGCGTGCCGTTCAGATGAAGCGCAGGCAAGATGAGGTCTGCACCGAGCGCGCCGCTCAGATTCGTAGTCTTCAGGAAGCTCGACAGATGAAACAAGAAGAAGACAGAATGTTCATTCAGATGTGGGAGAGCGACAGGCTGGCTAAAGAGGAACGTGACAAGCAGGAGCTCCAACGTCAGAGACAGAACAACCTCCATCAGGTGGCGTTCCTGCAGGAGCAGATGGAAATGGCTGAACAACAGAGGATTCAGGCCAAACAACTGAAGGAAGAAGAGGCCCAGTTATTGGTATTAATCATTCAATGAAAAATCCTTGAATCCTTTCAAACTAAGTCCAGATTAATATCGCCCTTATAGTTACAGTTTTGTAGTTTTTCATTCATTCTGTTTAAGTCTCAGACAATAAAATACTGTTTCTTCAAAACCAAGAAAGCTTTAAAGATGCAGTATTGATTCTGTTAAATGCTCAGAGAGACCAAAGGGAGATGCTTCGTCTGGAGGCAGAGAGAGAACACAAACAGAAGTTCCTGGACCAAGAGAAACGACGAAGACAGCTGAACCTTTCACTTCGCTTAAAAATGAAGCGGCTGGCACGAGAGCAGCAGGATGAGCTGGCACTAGATATGACCATCCTGGAGAAGCTCTTGACTGAGGAGAAAGATGAAAAGCAGGAGGAGGTTCTCAAGAAGGTACGATTGTGACCAGCAGAGGATTTGACCATAACCTAAAATAATATTTTAATGATTATTAAATATTTCATACATAAAAAGTATTTAATAGCAAAATGAAACTAGTAGAGCGATAGTAACTACACTACAGTTAGATAGCGAGTGAATATCCCTTTAATTAAAAAGAAGTTTGATTGTAATCAGTTATGAACCATAAGCGAAAGTGACCAGAGGAAAGAAGGTCAGTGATTTGAGAAATATTCCTGTTAAACAGTTGGAGCGTGGAGAGGAGCAGCGCAGGTACCGGCAGTATCTGGCGGAGCAGCTAGAGGAGCAAAAACGGCAGGATGTGGAGATGGAGCAGCTGATTGAGTCAGAGCTCCAGCAGGCCTGGGCCCGCAGGGAGAAGCAGTGGCTTCTGGAGAAGACAGCAAGAGATAGACTCATGAAGGACGTCATGGACACTCGCCGATTACAGATACAGGAGAAGTGTAAGATGTTCAGGCATCTTAAACATGTCTTTTTTTATTGGAGAAGCAATATTTCAAGTTATAAAAATAGCTACAACAAAAATATGTATGTATATGTGTGTGTATATATGTATACAGATACAGTATAGATACAATATAGATACAGTAGTATTTTAGTACAGATACAGTACAGTATTTTTTTGTATAGATGAAGACGTATACAGTATATATACCCTTGACTTAGTCTTCTGTTTTTTATAGTAAATAAGAACTTGCAGAAACAGGCTGAACTTGTCAAAGAGAGAGAGGAACTCGACCGAATCATTGAGGAGAACAAATTGCTGGATGAAGAAGAAAAGACTCGGTGAGTGTCTATGCACCAAAGTTCTTAAACTCAACAATACATACAGGTCGTTTATGGGAAAGAAAGAGTAGAAAACGAATGTGTAATTCTTGTATGTCCAGTTTAAGACAGGCCAGTCAGGAGTATCAGGCTGATCTCCTGGCTCAGAAGTTGCATCGTCAGCGCCTTCGTGAAGCAGAACAAGCTGAGATAGAACAAGAGTTCCAGAAGGGTCTAATGTACCAGGAGCAGTACAATAAGAAGATTCAGGACATCCTGTCAAGGCCCGTATCTAACACCACAGCAGTTCACCCCTTCAGAAGACGAGAACGTCCTCACTCCAGCTTTGGTGGACTATTGTCATAAATCAATTGCATAATAGTAAACAAGTAACTTGTAAAACCCCTTGCATAACACACATTTGATTCCTTAATTACTATGTAAGTAGTGCAGATTACCTCAACACAATTTTTGGGTAGACTGCTACATAGGCAACTTCTTTTTTTAATATGGAACATTACCATGCACAATTTTTACCCATTTGTGTAATCCATGATCAAATAAACTATTCCCATGTCAAAGGTCGGATTTAGAATGAAATACTAAGTCTGGCAGGACTAACCTGTTTTGAAGTAGATATTTGCATATTTAAAAGTTAATTATTTAAAGAATACAATGAACTGAATCTAAATAGCTCATTTGGCACATTGGTAAATAAGACTAGAATAAAATTTCTTATGTGCCGCCTTTAACAGGAACTATAACGCTGTCTTAACAACAGTCATTTAATTAAAAACTATGGGAAACTGTCTATGGTCGCTATGGAACATGTACAGTACACAATTCCATGACAGGATCAGACTGTTATGGGTTGTATCCTCAAAGAAACAATGACTGTCTGTGATGATTTTGCTAACAAAGGTTTAAACCAATAAGCTGCTCGGTTAAATGATTAGTGGGTAAGTGAGCAGGTGAATACGTTTTGACACCACATATGTGGGCAAATTCCACAACAGATCAAGCGTGGTAAAAGAAGTCTGTCAACTCCCAATACCTGCTGTAGGAGTGTTATGGGTGTGGAGCAATTGGTCTGATGTCATTTCTGTCTCCTTTTTGCCCTCTTCCTTGGTTGTTCAGACAGGTTTAACTTTTAGCCAAGCCGGTTACCGGCTTCACACAGCATTCAGGAAAGTACACTGTATATACTATAAAAGCATGACATGAGGAATAATTCAAAGTTTTGATGAGCATTGTGTTTGTGGATACTGGCACATTTATTTAAGAGAGAAAAATGCGTGAATCTGAGCTTTATGTCAAGGTAAGTTAAGTACTGCTAAAGTTTTATGTTTTGTAAGTTTTTAACTCTAACTACCTTTATTGCATTAACTATGTGTGGTAAACAGATTTCGACAGCCGATGCTGAACCTTTAGAAACCAGAAAAACTAATTTTCTGTTTGCAAATACTATGATTTTTTTTGTCTGAAAATCTAAAGATTCTAAAGACGTTTTTAGATCTTTGTCATTTTCTAATGTTCTTATTCTGGCCTTATGTTCCATCAATATTGTAATTTAAACATGGCTTGTGTGCACTCTGCACCTTGCAGATAAGACTGGAAAGCCTTGTTGCTTAGCTGTCTGTCTTTGATTAATGATGTAAACATTAGCACACAGGGTAAACACAATCTGGTCTAAGTAGTTTCTAGTCTAAAGCACTTCTTCAGGAGTGTTGCGGTTAACATTATTGCGTGATCACAATGAAATGAGCCTAGTCGGTGTTATAAGCGCAGTATCTTGGGGTACAATCATGTTTACCTAAGTATTTAATACCTCGTGGGTATTTCGTTTGTGAAATAAAGTCGCTACACTGGGGCTATGAGTCATATGGGAAGCTGTCACTCATTACTATCTTAGTAATTATAAGGTTTTGAGTCAAAAGTCCAATGAGTTCTCTATGGCAATAGTGTAGCCTAGCTCAAAGCTTAAAGTATTAGAGAATAAAAGTCTTAAGGAATAATTATTATTGTGAATTTTATCCCCCAAAGCTAAAATTTTAGTATAATCATATTTTTTGCTGTTACAAGCTTGCAAAATTTATTGATTACTACGTTTTGTCTTGCAAAATCAATGGTTTTATATTTTTGAACGTTACATACTTTTTGTGATGCGCTTGTCATATGTCGCATAATAGCAATAATCATAATAATAAATATATTAATTTACGACATGCCTCTAAAGTGAAAGCTTTAATCTGAACAAATGCTATCATATAATTTTCCTAATGCGGTCTAGATATAAACAAACTTACAATCTTGCGGTCCATACTTACAACCATCTTCATACGCTACACGTCATTGAAATCTAATGAATGAACACGGTGAATACTTAACGTCTTCATATTACGCATTATTAGTGTAGTCTGCATTTGGCCAGAGGGTGTCGCCATACACAACACGTGTATTAGTTGATCCATGAGACATTTCCACTGCGGTCATGTCAGTCAGACTCAGCGTGATCAAGTGAGTCCATGGAGACGGGAAGAAGGGAGGGCAGCAACTTCATTCCTGCATGTTGACAATTACACACTTTTAATTGAAGCGATCTCTTTTTTCGATATTTCTAGAACTCAGTGATAGAAGTCGTACCCATCTCATATTTTAACCTGACTTTTTTGTAGAGGTGGAAGAGAGTGAAAGGGGTTATCGCAAGTCAACTCCAGTTATGGGGACGTACACCTGCCGCGTTCAGGCGCGGCTAGCACGCTAACCTTAGCCATCAAAGCGAGTTCAAAAGTACAAACCAGTACAGTAGGACGGCATGGAGTGGTGACATGACATAGGAAGTCTGGATTATAAAACTCGATGGGAATATCATCGTATCCAAACGGAAATATTTAACCAAGTGTGCTCATGTGACTAGTTTAGGTGAGAGTTGTTGTGTTTGGGATCATGTCTGTGACGGAGCTCTATTCAAAGGTGAGGTTTCTTATATGCAATAGTTTTAAAGTGTAATTTCTCTATTAAGTAAATAATGAATATGTAAAGTTAAATGTAAAGCGCCACAGATGGACAGCGATACCATGTCATTTATTTACTCTGTGAAGGGGAAGAAACGAAAACACATCTTTGGAGACGATACATTTTGGCGTAATCTAATATGTAACTTAAAATCTATTATTTAAACTCATAACATAACAAAACCCGACAGGAAGTAATATTTAACTGGTTAAAGCCAAGCAGTTCTGCTTGACTGTCCTTTACTTCCTATTAAACATAGGGAAGTGTCGCGTACAGGTGTGTGTGTGTGGTATCGGTCTGCTTTCAGCAGGCAGGTAGTTTCGGTGTAAATGGCGTGTCGAAATCTGTTGTGTTGCTTACATAGATGTCCTTCTTGGACATCAAAGAGCGTTTAAAATGCATTTAATGTCCGAAAATCATGTCTAGGTAGGCAGATCACTAGATTTTGATACGCGACCAGCGTGTGGTTTTATGACGTACCACATTGGTGGCTCTGATGGATCATATTTCCCTTCGCTGCATGTAGTCGGAAGTTTATCTGGTTATACTGAAGATAAAGAATAACTACTGCATACATTCCCTTTTGATCCTGAAGACAGACTCCTTGTAAAAATTATTCAAGGGATTAAGAAAGTGCTTGGTGTAATATTTACCGTCTTATGCTGATGCCCCAGGTGACTCAGTTTTTCCGAGTTCCGCGGGCTTGTATGCAAAATGAAATACTGTTGTCATTTTTTTAGCCCAGGTTTCAGCCCGGCCTCTGCTTTCAGTTTATACTGACTCTCTTAGATTTACCATGAGGGTGGATTCTTATTACACACCATCTGTGTATGTACACACCATCTTTTTTGGTTCTTATCAGATGTCTCAGCCTACAAACGTGTGTTCTGCAGCTCTAAGACTGCTGTTAGCTCCTGACATGTATTGTACCATCTCATGGCATATTGTGTAACCTGTTTGCACAGTGGTCATAAAAATAGACCCATCCTATAATGTCTTCTTAACTACCCTGCCCACGTATGTTATTCATTACATATTTTTCTCATGTTGGCCACTTGTTAAGGGGTGTTGGTGTGTGTGTTTTTGTGGGGGTTGAGGGGAGATGGAGGTATAGGATACAGCTATATTTTTGTTGAAGTGGATTTGTGACAAACCCCATTTTCATTTTAAGAACACTTAAATAGTTGTTTTTGGTCAAGCCCGTTTTTTTCTCGTCTCCTAATTAAATGTCTACTTCATAATCTGGTGCTTATTAAATGGATGGAAGAACAGGGAGTAAATCTCCCCATCTGTTTGTTTCTTAGACTGGCTTGGTATTTGTTAAAGAGGGTGTTAATCCAAAATTATGATGCATATTGGAACATATAACAGTTCAGGGCTCGGTCCCCTTTAAATATGTACAAAAATAAGTCTGATATATAATGCTTTTTATTGGCTTGTTTAATGCTGCTTGGTGTGAGTTTCTAAGTCACTTTGTGTTTTGTTGTTAGAGCTCTTTGTCTTTATTTGAGCTCTAAAACAGGATTAGTGTGGGGCACAATACACCCCTGCCAAAGCCTCAACCCCCCTTCTAGGTCTGAGTTTTTTTTTAACTGACCCGCAACACAACATACTACATTTAATGGAGCAAATGTTTCTAGTCTGCATCTCAAGAGTACATACTTGTAATCTTGTAATCACTCTGTTTTACTCCGCACAGTTATAATTTTCATACTTTATTTTTTGTAATGCTTAGTCTTATATTTCCACTACAGCATTTGCACCTAGATTTAGATCTGCTTGTAGCATCTTGTTGATTACACCAGATACCGCGTCATTTCTCTGTGAAGGTCTCTCAGCACTTCTGGCCAGGTAAACAAGTCGTGTGTGGGTCCGGGGGGACTGAGGCATTGGGTTGTGTTTGGTTAATGCTACTGCTAAAGTAACTGATGCAGAAACAAGAGTCTCTATGAAGGGTGGGAAGAGAAATCTGAGAGAAGTGCCGTGGATCATCTTTTAGTTACATTCACCAACCTTTGTGTAAAAAAACACTGTGCCTCGTTGTGTAACCAGTAATGTGTGGTTTTACCTTTGTGAAATGCATACGTTTTATAGACATGCTTTGTGGTTTGTGACCAACGCTGGTTCTTTAAATCTTGTTTTATCATTTCTTTTTTTGGCTCCACCAACACAGCTCAAAGTAATAAAACTATCCCTGGAATTATTATGGGTGTAGTAGGGCTGGGTGGAAAAAAACTATCTACACGTTTTTCTTTTATAATATTCCGCTTATATATTTAGATATTTTAAATATGTATTTAAACTTTTTTTAAGTGCCTGGTCCCCATTTAATTTTCATGTATAGAAAAAACCCCAATATTCAATATTTTGCTCAGCCCTAGAGAATGAGAATGTTAGTAATGTCCAAACACAGCAAACTGCTCTCGGTTCTGCTTAAGATAACGTGTGACGATACTTTATTTTTCTGCACCTGCTCTTCTGTGATCTCACATTGATTTAGTCGGAAGTCTCCAGGGCCAGATCGCCTGATAACCACCGACACAAAGCCTCACTCATAATACATCACAGACATGGTGTCAGGTTTCAGTATGAATCAAGCAGTAGCCAGATAGCCATTCCTGGACAGTTTACTGGACAAAGCTCACAGGTGGAGGGAAATCCAAAAGGGAAAAAGGTGACACATCATTCAGGAAACACCCAATAAATCCATATAGAACTTATGTGGGTATGCTGACAGTGATCAGGGTGTGGCTAACAGAGACACGGAGCTTTGTACTTGCCTTTTTCCCTGTGGGTTAGAGAGAAAGGATAGTGAATCCAGTGAAACCTAATAACCTTTCCTTCCATTGTTTGAAAGAGATGCTACATATATATGCCAGGCATATAACATTAGTTTATTTGCGTAATATTTATAGCTGTGATACCTACATGAGAAACAGAATTGCAAAAGTGATACTTTTTCCAAACATTCCTGCTGCCTATTTGTCCAAGTCCCCTGTCTTTAATTATATGGATAGACAGGCTGTCCCACGCCAGACTCGGTTATTGATTGATCCAGAGTTGACATCAGAAATATGGTAATATTTTGAGATTGCTGCAAGGTTTACATGAACCTACAAATGGCTTCCCTCTTGTTTGTCTCTGCATATTAAACTGGGTAGGAGGAAGTATTTTAACATTACACACAGTAGATTTATACACTGTTCCTCAGGCATATCTGGGGTCGTGCAAGGCTTGACCCAATAAGCAGCAGTATGAATTGTAAATAGACTGTTAGATGACAGGAACAAATAGAGGGCTAAACCAAAAGTTTTAGACCCATTTTATGATAATTACGATGTATTGCTTTTATCTTTTTGGATCATTTGCTTTTTTAAAATATTGCTGTAGCTCAGATGTTAGAGGGTAGTACTAGCAGGCCAAGGTCATAGGTTCGGTTTTTGGCACAGCACGTTCTACACAATTTTGAGCATGCCCTATATTTTAAATCAGATTAAATATTTTAGTTCAGATTAAATATTTTAGTTCAGATTAAATATCTTAGTTCAGATTAAAGCCTAATATGTAAATGTTCTTTTGACGTCTAACCATAAGTGCTTTTCCAAACAGCCGTCGATTATTTGAGCAGGTGACACGGACGCAAAGGCTTCTTTGTTATGCAACTCGCAGTGCAAAACCAGTCGTGCAGGTCTCACCTCAGCTTGCGGCCAGCGGACTGCCTCCTACTAGCCCTTCCACTCTTTATTTGTGTGGCCTTCATTACTGTGTCCTTCAGGGCTGTTCTCAAACACAAGACAGATCACAACACTTAGAATTAATGAGACAAAAGCCTCACTGTTCTTCACCAGCAGCTGAGTATGTGCTTTTAGTATTGCTTGAGAGC
>JAZGTI010011215.1:0-12127 GCA_036877585.1 Botia kubotai
TTAAGCTGGAGTGGTTAAAATCACCCGCAACAATAAAAGCAGCATCTGGATGTGTAGACTGTTGTGTGCTAATGGCTGCATGTAGTTCTTTCATTTCAAGCTTGGCATTAGCATCTGGTGGGATGTACACAGCAGTAACAAAGGTTGAGGTGAATTCTCTGGGCAGATAAAAGGGTCTACACTTAACCATAATAAATTCCAGGTTAGGTGAGCAGTTCTTGCCTGCTGTAGGATGATAAAGCAAGGCTGTTCTTGGTGAAGAAATCGTTAAGTAATAAAAAAATTACTGCTAAAATGCAAAAACTGGTGAGACGCCGAGCCTCGCGTTGTGCACGCGCCGCCATCTTGGTCGTTAAAGATGCCATCAGAATTAAATAAACTGTGGTTGGTCTGAATAAATGAGTGCCAAAATAGCAAAGTGAACCACACTTTATGCTGGCACTGAAAAGTCGGGCTACAAAAGACTAGTAATAACTATACTGTAAATATCTTTGAATAAAAGTGTCAGCTCTGTTGCAGGGCAATGAAAGCTACGTTTAGCTATAGGTTTTAATTGTTTGTTAAAAAAGCATTTGTTCTGTTTTTTTATTCTTTAGGCAAACAACAATGCAGCCGTGTGTCTGCTCTATTTGGGAAGGCTGAAGGAGTCCCTAGGCCAGCTAGAGAGCCTGGTGCACAAAGACCCAGCGCTTTACTTGCACGAGAGTGTGCTTTTTAACCTCACAACCATGTATGAGCTGGAGTCCTCTCGCAGCACACAGAAGAAACAGGCTCTGCTTGAGGCTGCAGCCTGCAGAGGAGGAGACAGCTTCAACATTCAGTGCCTGAAGCTAGTGTGAGACCACACAACTGAGCACCTGGGACATTGCATAATTAAGTCAGGAGGTAGATTTTCTTAGATATGAATGAACAAGTTGTAACTGTAGTTGAAAATGCTGTTTTACATTTGAAGCTTTTGGAAGATAATGTGTTAACCCGATGCATGATCTACACAAAACAGAAAAAATTACACACAGATGAATAAGAATTAAGATACTTTTGAAGTGCATTAAATGATTGCTTTAAAAGATGGTACAGTCAAATCAATTGATATATACAAACCATAATAATGACATAATAATGCTTTCCTGTAGCTCAGTGGTTAGAGCATGGCGTTAACAACGCCAAGGTCATGGGTTCGATCCCAGGGATTGCACATACTCAATGTATAGTGATCAATGTGTAGTATAATGCAATGTAAGTCGCTTTGGATAAAAGCGTCTGCCAAATGCCTAAATGTAAATGTAAAAATTACATTACACATAACAGACATTAACTAACTACCATCAACAGATGATTACAAAACACAAGTAGTTTTAGCCAGTTACTGTATATGGGATATTTAAACCTTTCCTTAAAGGTAGGGTAGTTGATATTTTCCAAAAACATTGTTTGTTATGGTGGTCAAAAGTTTCGTCATATTCCAACAGCAATCACAAGTGGTATAAATATATTTATATAAATATATAAACTTTAAAGGACAGGGCCTTAAAATGTTCATCCAGTTATTGCATTCAGTCTGAAAGCAATGATAGGATGCCCTACTTGCCTGTCAGACTATGTATGTGTTTATTTGTTGAGACGTGGCTTTGGAAAGTGGTCTGAAAGGGGGGCGGGGGGCCACAGATAATCACAACACACCAACACCATTGTGGTGTCCAATAAGAGATTTAAGATTTAACAGTCTTACAGTTTCATCGACAGTGAATCTGTGGTCATTTTCTGCTGGTAGTGTGATGGGGTCACCCATGAATACAGCAATTATCTTTATCCCTCACGCAAGGTAAGATGTTCCATCCAGGATGTAGCTGTTCTCGTCATCATTTGGAGATGTTCTTGATAGAACATTTTCACCTGCATTGAGGGAAAAACAGATTTACCATCAGAATGGACAATATATTGACATAAACTTTATTTCATACAACATAAATAAAACTACTTTGTTCATATAATCAGGAAGTTTATCTGAGTGAATAGGTATATCCATATAGAAATAACCCCTTACAAAAATGCATTTATGGAATTTTATATATAAAATACAGTTTATAATTTATTGTTTGAGTACCATACGAATATCTCGTGGTTATTCAATTAAGTTACTGTAAGTTACTTCAAAGGATTCATTGTATAACCACCTCAATGTTGTAAATAAATTATGGCTTTATTATTGTAGCCGTAACAATGTACTTTTTGTCTGAGATTACAATAAATTAAACTTAACCAACAATGACTTACATTCCTGTTTTAAGCATCAGTCCCACACGTTTATAACCCACATGTTATTTTTTTAGCATTATTAATGTAGCCACACATTGCCTAGAATTTGCTAAAATGTTCTCTTGGCATTTTACCATCTAGGAGTTCCTATCATCTCAAAAATTTTGTTTGTATATTTTTAGCTTATGTTAAGCTTATGTTTAGCTTACGTTTTAGTTTATGTAACTAGTTTTAAATGACATTAAAAATAATGAAACCAATGAAACCAAGAATGTTTGTTGAGTGAGGAATATAAAGGACATCCACAGTGGAGCATTTAGAAGGACTGAAGGAACAGAAAGTGACAGAATATATACACGCACATACACACTATCAAACTTTTGTGTGTGTGTGTGTGTGTGTGTGTGACAACACTGAAGGCAGGCAAAAACTTTTTAAGTTTAAGTAAAGGTAGCCCGTCAAAAACATGAATCAAAATTTATACTTTTTTTGTAACTATTCAGACTCCAGAGAAACTTTCTGCACTGGTAGCAAAACACCTAGAACTAATTGACAAAAGTAGGCTTAGGGAAAAATCCTATATGGTGGAAAATTCTTATGACGAAAATGAAATCGAAGATATATGTATTGAACCAAGGATTGCAATCATATAAGACACTTGAGACTAAGACCAATGGTTCAAAAGTTGTCAATTTTTCGAATGTTTTGTTTTGGTTGTTGTAGTGCTACCGTCCGGCCGATCATGGTGAGTTTTTACGATGCTGTAGACTGGAAAGTACAACATCCCTCAAAGTTCCTTGTCTCTAGGACTTATAGTTTGGGCTGCACAATCACTTTTGGGGCAGACAAATAATAATGTAATGTGTACGCTGGCTGAGGGAACACAAGAATACAGACGAAGGAGCGGAACAAGGAATATCCAAACAAAAAGGCTTTAATTCTCATCCAAACAGGCAGCAAGGCATAAACTACAGCGCACACAAATAAACATTCAACAACAAACATATAATCGCCAACCAACTAACTGAACTAGGGAGAATTTAAACAGTGAGGCAGACTAGGGGAAAACCAGGTCCTGGGGATTACCAAATTACTAAACAAGAACAAGAAACTGACCAAATAAGGAAAAACAGGAAGTAAACAAAAACAATAGATCAGGAAAACCAAAAGCACAACAAATGTGTCCATAACTGTGACAAATAAAGCTCTTGAACTTGAACTTATAACTTGCAGCTATATTTAAGACCTTTGACTGCATGTGCAGTGATTTCAAGTCCATCTGGAAATGTTATTTGAATTATCACATTAAGGTTTTAAACCATTCCTGAAAAAGCATTTCCACAATAACTTCAAAGCAGTAAATCAAAAAAGTCAAAAGCCTAATTTAAATGCAAATATTGTAACTTTAATTAATAAAGACCTATAAAGAGAGCTGTGTGTCACACTAATAAACATGATCATGCGATCTGAAAATTCTGGCCAACTGTTAGTACCTAGAATTAAAGACCCACCTCTTTAATCTAGCCTACACGTCCTGGATATATTACTCAAATCCCTTAAGGGATTATTAGGCTGCATTAATTAGGTAAACCAGAACCCGGAAAAACTTCCCACAAGAACATATGTACTGGATCCGCACTAAATCTGTCTGTCTTTCATTCCCCAAGGTCCTGTAGTCAGCTGGATTCAAACTCTGAGACCAGATCGTGGGGCATTGGATGGAACAACCCCTGAGACAGATCATCAGGATTTGATAGACTTCCTTAGTAAACCTACCATTATATACATGCCTGTTATATACATGCCTGTTTTATACATGCCTACTTTTAGCTTAGTTAGTTTCTATATTTTTTCCCCTGCTTAGTCACAGCAGTGTGGTGTTATGGCTGCAATTAGTAACATTATGCCTCGCTACTTCTGTTGACACGATTTCTCAGTGCCCAACATATTCTCATCAGTAAATAACTATAAATCATTATAATCAACTCTGTTCCTATCCAAGACAGTTACAAATTGCAGCTTTAACGCCAGAGGAGAACTGGCCCTCCCAATTGAGCCTAGCTTCTCGCAAGTTTTTTTTTTCTCCATCTATACATCATTGAAGTTTTGGTTCCTTGCCACTGTCGCCCTGTTGGCTTGCTTGCTGGGAGACTGTTGACGTCTAACTTAGCTTAGGTTTTGTAAATTGTAAACTTCTAATATTTTCATTGTATACATTTTATGTATGTATGTATTCTACTTTTGCGTGTTGCGTATAGTTCATGGTACTGTTGCAAATCCCTTATACCCCTGTCCCATAAGATGTTATCTTTTATATCCCATCTCTATGTAAGCTAAAACACATATCTTGCTTAAATATAAACCTAGTATACCTAATTAGTCTTATACATCTCACACATATTATTTGCAATAATACCATTAACATGTCTGACATTTGTTCTGTGTTTATTATTATTATTCTTTTTTATATGTAAAGCTGCTTTGAAGCAATGTAACATTGTAAAAAACAGTATATAAATAAAATGGAATTGAATCATTTTTCTGCCATGCCATAAGACTTACTTTTTGTATAAACTTCACTAGTCTTATAAATTGTGCTTGACCATTTCAGTTAGTTTAAAATGTCTAGCATAAATATACTAAACAAAAAACATTACAGTAGGCCTGTTTGGAATTACAGTAATTTAAAGTACAGTAATTTACTGTTACCATGTTTATTTGTGGTCAGTGCAATAATGAAACAAATGACTTCTGCTTCTATTAAGATGGTGTGAGGTTATGAGAAATGTGTTGTCTTTATGAACAAAATATTATTGCACTTTGGCATGCATGTTGAGCCAGGCATCACTTTATGAGTGTACTGCAGACTTTATATTGTGATTGTTATTGTAATTTATCCTTGTCATTTTAATTACATGGGCATTGTCAACATT
The DNA here is from genome assembly GCA_036877585.1 of Botia kubotai. Classification (NCBI taxonomy): domain Eukaryota; kingdom Metazoa; phylum Chordata; class Actinopteri; order Cypriniformes; family Botiidae; genus Botia; species Botia kubotai. Next base: position 5,190 of record JAZGTI010011215.1, read on the forward strand.
TTCACTCAGCTGGTGGAATTGTCCGACTTTAAGCTTTTTTGTACTTTAGGCAATTTGCAGATATTCTCAGGTGTAAATATGCAACTTAAATAGGTTTGGATTTTTTGAGTTAATATTTAATGTTGGTATACCATCATTGAATATTATTCAAACTAATTGTGATATTGATATGTGTATCATATCCAGCAAACACCGAACCTAAAACCAACTTTAACATGCTTTGTTTTTTCCCCTATTGACTGTGTATTACTTAAAATGTTAAACAGCTCCATGACCTGATGTAATAGAACAAGAATGGACCCAATAGTTGGACTGGACAAAGGAATGGACCTCAGGTTATGGTGGACCCGTGAAGGCCTCTACTACCACAGCACAATTGATTGACAGATCACATATTTTTATTGATGCAAGTCAAAAACTTCAACTTCCATCATTTAATTTCTTTTTTGTGTGGGAATGAGCTGGGAATAAGCTGGTTGGCTTTGGCCGCCATGGTGCATGCTTTGCTTAAACATGAGCAAATGTGTTTGCACCAATGTGAGACTATTGCTGATATGTTTTCTCCCTACTAATAATGCACAAAACCTGCTTATCTGTCTTTAAATTTAGCGGAGTCTTTGTTCAATTAAGCTGCTTTTTCTGGGGAAAAAAATTATGACGGTGCTGTTCAATTAACATTCTGTCTCACCAATTAACATTCTGCTTAATAATGTATACCCTGCAAGTACATGCAATTGGAAATCCACAAAATAGAAACTGAATAGATCTGGGCATTGCTGTAAAGTTTCCTTTAAATGTTTAATATAATGAAAATTTGAAATTTTGAGGGGGGGAAATAATTAAAGGCATTACACTGTCTTGCTCCTCTCATGTTCTTAAAGCAATCAAAGAGGCAATTGCAATGCAATGTTTTGTCTGTGAATTCAGTAACCTCTTCAGAGAACTGTGCACTTTCCTGTTGGCTCCTTAAAAGAAAGTATCCAAGCAAGTGTGCATTTCTGGGAATACCTCATTTAAAGAACCTCAAAAAGTCATGTAGCAGGAATCAGATTAGGCAATTTTCAGGAATTCTCAGCTTTCTCTTTAACACCTATTTTGCCATCTTTCTTTTTTGGAGTAGTATACTTAGGAAATACTATGAATTGTGTAGAGGTATGTCTTATGTGGGTTCAACAAAGAGCAAGTCAGAGAAGGGAAAACAAACCTGCCACATAGAAAATGGGTTTGGCAATGTAATACATTATAGCAATCCAAAAAAATTGATCAAACCAGGATCCCTTGTGAGGAAAATTTGAGTCACTGCAGGCAAGATTCTTAACTTTTTGTGTCTGACAGCAAACTGGAATATCTATTGCAACATAGGGAGGCCTTATGACAGGTTAATTTGTTAGATAATCTTTTCAGGACCAATATCAATTTATAAATATAAATCAGTATATCCAGTGTGTTTATTTAACACCTGGAGAAATTATAAGGTGAATAACATGAAGGAGGAGGTAAAAATGGGAAAACACAGCCTGCGGTTTGTTCTGTAGAGGCAAAATAAGGATTTCTATTTTGTTTTGAACCAGTATGACCCCCCTTTAAAAGTTATTGAACTGGACGATATGTTGTTGAAGAAACCAACAGAACAGGTAAAATTTCTTTACAAACTATTTCAAAGAAATTTTTGCAGCTAGTGTTTGTCCAAAACAAACATCCTGTTCAATGTCATGCTTTCTGAGTAGATGTCAATAATCTTATGGTACTGACAGATTCAGTACCATGGACAGTGATATTTCTGCAAACATCAATCAATGTACATGAATTGTGGTATTGTGAGAGTTTAATGTTAAATAACGATATTTTATAACAGGAAAAGATTAAACAAGTCTTTATCACACTTAAAACCACAAAAAACAGTGAGTAACAGCAAAACATGGACTGCAGCATGTTCTGTTGGGTCCAAAAAACATTTTCTGATGTGTTTTAAAGCAGCCCATACTTTCAAAACCTATTAAATCATGTCATCATTGTAAATCATATGTCAATCATATTCCTAACCAACATACCTACACAGTTCGTGTTCATTTTGAGGTTAATAAATAAATGAAAGATAAAATGTTGTAAAATGAGGATATTAACTTTTATTTATTTTATAGTTTTTATTAACTTTGAGATTACACGATTTTTCACTTCTTGATTGTTTACAAGTTACAGTTTAAACTAACAACTATAAAAAAAGAAATGCATATATTAATTGTAAGTATTGTCGTTAAAAGCACCGAGCGATACTTTTATTTTGAAAAGTACATGGTTATGACCTAATCCGTCTCGCCAATCGTTTCTGTGTTCACAGTATTGGGGGTTTACCCATCAATTTGTATTCACACACAAGGTTTGACCTACCTACATCGTTGTTATTATGAAACTTTCTTGTTTTGTTTCTGTGTTTTTTGAATATATGGCTGTTTCTTTATGTTAAAGCTAAAACGTGTACCTGTTTCTTATATTTATCTTAATATAAAAGAGATAATAAAGCGGCTATCATGTGGGCTAAGCGGAAGCTGCATTGTTATAAATTACAAATGTTTATTTAATCATAAACTATATATACCAAACACAGACACAGAGAGATTTCCGCCAGTTTTGAGGAAACTGTTGGCAGGCAAAGAAAAAGGGTTTTCAAATGCGCTGTAAATACCGCCGTGCAGGAATATTGTCATTATTCAGTATTGTATTTATAACAGCGCCATTGTATTATCATCAGGTACTGTCACTGCACTACGGTACGAACATAATTCGGTTTATGTTGTGTGTTTTTATTTTTTAATAGTTAGATTTGGCTCGAATTCAACAAGCTTATCAGATAGTGTTGTGTATTCAGTTACATCTCGAGCTTTATATCAGTTCTGCTTGGAACGGCACGATATATCGTTTATAGAAATATCGCACATATATTGCTGTGTTTATATCGCAGTGGTTTCTAATTATTGAATGACTTTAATACTTCATAAAGTTACATATAGGCAGAATTGTGTTAATGCTTATAGCAGAGAGTGATACGTTCTTTTCCAAGAAAGAATATAAAACGTTTATCTTGGTTTATACGTTTCAGTTTTAAATACATTTTAATATAATTTGAATTGATTTTACAAATTTAAAGCGTAATCTTATTGCATACCATGTATTGTGTAGTGAGCAAGTTATTCAAATCACGTTTTTCAATATTGTGCAGTCATAGTTTTATTTGCTTCTTTATTGAAATTATTGTTTAAAATGTGCGTTTGTGTGATATTTGCTTATGTTTTAATCCCTACAGACCCAGAGCTCCTACTGTTTCTATTATTACAGCGTCAATGGCTGATAATGTGGAGAACACGGTCAGTAATATGGTACGCCTTCCTGTATGTTGCGTTGCGTATTGTAATGTTACTGTTATTTATGCATTAAAATCTGCTTAAAGACAGTTTTCCAAATGGTAAAGAATTGTAGGCTAGTTCTAAAAAACAGTTAAGCAATAAAGAAGTTTTTAGTAAGGCTGTATAAGAGCACAGGCTTGTCTGATCACACCCCTGATATGAAATCAGGTGTGGCATGTTAAATGAAGCTATGTGGCATCAGTATATACCACAGTTTGTGGCTGCAGGCTGTTCCACTCACACTTATCCAACTTTGCAGTAATTAGAACTGCAAAACTTTTGGCATTGCTGATGAAGTTTTGTAAATTGGTTATAAAATGTTTCCCCTTGTTTTGGGCAAGATCATAGAGAACTTTGACCCTTGCATCTGCTCTTGTTAATGTAAATTTAAAAATAGTTTTTTTCTTTTTGAGTGTTAAAAAAACTTTACAGTGTGAAGTACAAAGTAAGCTGTTGGTAGGTTGACAGAGAATGTAAACATGGGCTGTGTGGTACTTTTTCTCAGAGCAATGAAGTTTGTTTATTGCTCTGTTTGTTTGAACTGTCTGACTGGTCAGCTTTTGCACAACCGTTAATGAGGGTTTGGGTGGGACTAATTGTTTCACCAATTGCAGATGGGCAGGGAGTGTTTGAGAACAGTTTGCGGTTTCGTTTGGTGTTTTAAGTAATACAAAAAAATTACAGCTGTAGTTTTATTTAAAAAGATATGAACTGATTAATTACCATTACACCACTGTTCTATTTTAAAGCATGCTCACTATTTAAGACATGACAAGTCCACTAAAAAATGTAGTTTATCTCTACATGCAGTAGTCAGATATGGTGTCATGATTTGAGAATGAAATAAGCTACAGTCCTTTACACCTGCTATTAACATGAGTGTCATATTTGATACCTGTCATCATATTTTGGTCTCAGTCGCTACATCAGTGTATCACTGTGCACATGTGCTCTGAAATGGACTTAAATTCGCATCTCAACACAATTGTGTTACAGAATGCTGAATTTTATTTAATTAAGCTGCTTATCCTTAAATGCAGATGTGCAATGTGCTTTTCACAATCTGTGCCACTGTGTTGATTTTTAGGTATATCAAACTATTCTTTCAATCAAAAGTATTGTTTGGCAGGTGACTGGACAATCTTGCTATAGTTCAGGACGTTTAAGCACTTACACGTTTGTTATGATTGCATGTGTGTCTGACTGTGTACACTGTGTTTTAGTGGTCGAATTTCAAAACGTTTTGGAGCCTATTGGTCTACCTGTGGTCGGAGCACACGATGTTAATATCAAGTGTAAGAGAGGTCTAACGGTAAAATCAAGCAACACACATGTACACTTAGTTATTTCTCTATGCAGTCAAACGACAGAGTGGAGACCAATCAGACGGTTGGCACAGGGGAGTCCGGACGGAATGAGGTGGAGCTGAACGGACAGCCTCCGACCGCACGGCCCCCTCAGGTGGTCACTGACACTGAGGAAGATGAAGATGAAGAACTAACTCTCAAATATGGAGCTAAACACGTTATTATGTTGTTTGTTCCTGTGACACTGTGCATGGTGGTTGTTGTGGCAACAATTAAATCAGTTAGTTTCTACACGCAAAAGGACGGACAACAGCTGTGAGTATTATTAAGATTTATCTATTTTGACTGTCTGACAGGAGAGGTGTTCACATTTATATATCATATGGTAACCGGGCTGTGTTTGAAAACAGGACGTTACAAATCGCGTGACCATGTTTTGGGTAAGCTGCTAATGGGTAAATGCTGACAGGGGCCTCCATGTTTATTTCTGTGTGACAGTGTGCTGTGTGTGACATAATGTTATTGTTGGAGCCAAGCGATAAATCTGAATTGAGCACTAACTTATTTTGTAGCCTTGTGCTGTCCCTCTGTGACCATCTTCCTTGGGCAATATTTTTTTCGTGAGACAAGAATCTTTTTTAGCTGTACAATACGTCAGCTGGTGTAGTTGCTGCGAATGTCCTCTAGACTGTGCTAATGCACTGCTAAACTCTTAGCAGCATGAACTGTAGAGGTGTGCTCTTACTTTTATTTCAAAACATTTAAACAACAGGAACTAAGACACTTGGCCCAACATGTGTGTTGTGTTCAGGATTTACACACCGTTCCGCGAGGACACCGAGACAGTGGGTCAGCGTGCTCTTAACTCCATGCTAAACGCCACCATCATGATCAGCGTTATAGTGGTTATGACCCTTGTGCTGGTCGTGCTCTATAAGTACAGATGCTACAAGGTCTGTTCATTGGGCTGGACTTATGAAGTTGATGTCTCATGGATTGTTTTTTAATGCAGGTTTAAGATCTGTGATTTTTGCAGGTGATTCAAGGCTGGCTGTTCTTCTCCAACCTTTTGCTCCTCTTCTTTTTCTCCTTCATTTACTTGGGGTGAGTTTCATCCATCCTTGTTCTGGAGTTTGACTTTGATGTTAATTATTGAACAATAATTGCGGTTAATAACTGCAAGTAACTTGCAGAGTAACTTACAATTTTATGTTTCAAACAGAGATGGCAATAGACAGGCCAAAATTACGGATTGCAGCTATAAATATTGCCAGATTTAAACATCTGCTACCATTAATGAGATGTTTCAGCTGTAGTGCTATGAAACACTGGTTCACCCGTTTCTGTTCACACCAGGGAAGTGTTTAAGACATACAATGTGGCCATGGACTACTTCACGTTAGCAGTGATTATCTGGAACTTCGGGGTAGTGGGTATGGTCTGTATCCACTGGAAAGGTCCGCTGCGGCTCCAGCAGGCCTATCTCATCATGATCAGCGCTCTCATGGCCCTGGTCTTCATCAAGTACCTCCCTGAGTGGACTGCCTGGCTGATCCTGGCTGCTATATCAGTCTATGGTCAGTAACTGGAGAGACTCTTATGAGTTACTCTGGCTGTAGTTACCCTTGATATCAGTTTGGGCCGATTGATTACTAGTCCATCAATTGTAAATTTTATTCCAATTAATTATGTTAGGCCAAGTAATAAATCACAGTTAATCACATATCAATATTTGTTAAGACTAGCCTTCAGGTACCCCAGACAAAAGAATTTTAAGTTATTTTTATTTAGTTATTTTTAAGTCAATATATTGTTTATTTCCTTATTATTGAGCATAAGTCTAACACTTACCAAAGTTCACAGCGGCTTTTTTGGGCTCTTTGTGTGCTGTCTGCCCTCAGTAAGTGCTTTAAGTTAAGATGACTGTGGAAACACAAACAAAATGACAAAATACATATCCATCCTTTCGTAGAAAAACCTATTGAGTCAGGAGTCTTATTGCATTGCTGTGTACTTTCTTTGTATAGGAGGTGTAGTGTATATGTCATAACCACACTACACACTGGACTACTAACTCTTACTACTCTTACTACTCTTACTTAGGGGGCAGCCGTGGCCTAATGGTTAGAGATTCGGACTTGTAACCCAAAGGTTGCAGGTTCGAGTCTCAGGTCCGGCAGGGATTGTAGGTGGAGATTGTGAATTACCAGCACTCTCTCCACCCTCAATA
>JAZGTI010011216.1:0-16853 GCA_036877585.1 Botia kubotai
GTTTGGGATATTGCTGAGAACCTCTTGAGAACCTCTACTTTCATTACTTTATTACATTTTCTATGCAATAAAGTACATGTACAATTTGTTTCAATAAATTTGTATTAGAAATATGGATTTTATTACCAATTTTTAATGTGCAGTAAACTTTCTGTTAAGTTGGTGTTCCACACCGTGGGTCTGAGGAAAACAGAATTTGACTTCTCTGTATGTACATATAGCAGAATTGACAAAGTTTTTTTTAACTATTTTATCTCCAATGTGTATGCTGCAGGTCTATATCGTGTCCACTAGAGGGGATTCACATGCAAGGTTTAATATTTTTGTAAGGACAACATTCTTTTGTAACCTCAAAACAGCTAGGTAGGTTGCAGCACTCAGTTGTTTTAACTGCACTTAAAGGGGTCATGACTTTACTTTATTTTGTTCCCTGAGCTGTACCTATAATATCAATGAAGTATTTTTGCCCAAAACATTCAAAATGAGGTAATTTGTCTTTTTTGCACCTTGTTTTTTAGCACGTAGACCTGGAGTGGGTGATCTCTAATACTCTGCTTTGCATGTGCTGCAGTCATCTTAAAGGTAGGGTAGGCAATTTTGAGAGGCTAGCGATAGCAATCTTACTCCGAAAGCATAAGATCCCACAATCCCTTCAGAGTGCTCTCCAAAGCCTCAACGCCTCCAAAACACATGAACACGTACAAAGTTTGACAGGCAAGTAGAACACCCTATCATTGTATTCAGGCCGAATGCAATGATTGGACAAACATTTTATAGTCTTTACTGTATAAACTAATGCTGGTCTTTACCGTATACTTTAAATTAACGCTGTTCTTTATATTGCGTACTAAACACTAACGCTGGTGTTTACTGTATACTTTCAACTAACGCTGGTCTTTATTGCATACTTTAAACGTTGTCCTTTTCTGTATAGTGTGCACGGTCTCTGCTGTGAAGTGAACACAACATTGATGGATGTGGGGTTTGTATTTACAGGCCTCGGTGTTTTGAGTGACTCACACGAGCCCTTTTCGCCAATGAACTTTACATGACTTGAGATACAGAACTGTAGATGACAGTTTACGGCCCTGTGAAGAGTCTGAAGTATGAAACCATATCAACATCAAGTTGTCAAGATGACACAATGTAATAAACATTAGCGCGGCGGCTAACGCGCCTTTAGCGCTTCACATCGCGTTACTGACCATACAGCTTTAACCATGCTGAACCACAATTGCGACTGAGTCGTCCTGAACGTGTCCGTGTATGAAATATACATGTGTTTGTCCTCGTGTGTTTGTTTTTGTCCTCGTACCCTTCTGTATCCGCAGCTGGGCCGCGCTCGCTTTCTTTCCACCGACTCCCGCTCGCGTTCCTCCGGCGGACTCCTCGTCCTTTTTCTGCTGCTTCAGCGAGAAAAGCTTGATCATCTTCACTCACTTCTATGCTAAGATAAAACTAAAGCCAGGACCAGGGATTATGCGTTTGTCTGGGTGATTGCGCGGAGTGCGTGATGATTTACAGAAGCGGTAGACTGAGCCGGCGTAGTATCGAAATCTTACTCCCCGTGTAACTTCGACTCCCCTGTTTCTCCCTACTAAGGTTAGGATTGGGCGTGGCTGCGGACTGTATAGATAATAGCCAATCAGATAGCAGCATCCCCAGTGTGTGGACCAATCAAAAGCAGGGGAATCTTAACATCACAGGGAGTTGGTTTTCGGTACAATGCTGCATTTCTGTTTCCTCTTCTGACTCTTCTCACTAAGAGTCTCAGTAAAGACAAAATAGGTCTAGTTTTTCCTCATCTCTGCCCTATATCTGGACACTGTTCTCAATCTATTCCACCTCTATTCTGAATCAATTCCGTCTCTGTTCTGACGTTATTCTGAATCACGTTTGCTCATATTTCCCTTTTGTCTCAGAATATATCTCTACTGTTTACACTATATTCCTCCATCTGGAGCGCTTTTATCAGCAATGGAATACTGTGTTCAAACCTCCTTTTTAACAGAAATTATAAACAAATAATTTCAAAATAAACATAAATTATTATATTAAAACATAATTGTTATAATATTAAAAGAAAATCTTACATTATATTAATGTGTTACCCAAGTATTTATCTCAAGCATTGCTTAGTTAGCCTATAGGTTTTTGGGGTAAGGCGCTAATAGACTACATTTCCCATAATGCATTTCGTTGATGACGCATACAGCAGGAGGAGCGTTCATATTTTTTACTCTCCATTTTTTATTTATACTTATCATATTTAATTATTTGATTTTTTTCAGGGGCAGTATAGAGTGCGGTGGTGCCGGATTTATTTAGGATACGATCAGTGCTGTGTGATCACGGGAACACGATGTGTTATGTGACATTGTACAGATATACAGCAGGGCAACACAATAGGAAAGACGAACAAAAGCCACGTTTATCCGGGTCTGGTGCTGTTTACGATTTCACGCGATCTTTTGGGAATTACAGCTGAACAGTATAATGTCCGTGCAGATCGTGAAAGAGTGTTTTGACATCAGTAGTAGTGATCTGATGGTTTAATGTGATCAGTGTGTTTAAAGAGCCTCTGGGAGCGCATTAAGAGACTGTGCTGGACACGGAGTACAGCAGAAATCATCAAAGAGCAAATCTTATCTTAGCTCGAAACATTGATACTGTTTATGGATGATGAATGTGGTTAACGTAACGATGGGTGGTGTGGCGTGTTAGTAAACGGTGTTTTGTGGAGTTACTCCTGTAAATGCGTGAAGGTAGAGAAAAGCAGGAAAGACGAGCCGAGAAACAAGGAAGCGATCTCTCTCTCTCTCACTCACTCACTCACTCACTCATTGTGGTCGTCTATCAGAAGAAAACGTCTTTCTAATGCTCGATCAAGGAGTATGCGGCTCCATACAAGGTGGGTTAACGTGTATCTACTCCGTGATCTACTTATCTGGTTATGCGCGGTTAGCAGCTGATGTTTTGTGTTTGGAGCTAAACAAACACAGTGTTACATATAAACAACACGTTGGGTGAAATCACACCTCTGTAAGGATGGTTAGTAAAGTTCATGTCAGTGCATCAGTTTACAAACACACCAAGCCGAGATTTAACTGGTTAGTAGCGCAGGATTGATTCATAATGGACGTGCTAACCCATGTTAGCCTTCTGGATAGATTATTAAAGAGAATAAAATATTCCTGGCTGTTCATGTTAATTGTGTGTGTGTGTGTGTTTGGCTTCAATTACAGAGGAGATTTAAAGGTTATCTCTCACTGAGGTGGTTTACTGTCCGCCCATGACAATATCTAAAGCTGTAACTTACTAACGTGCTGATTAGCTGCTCATGTTAGCTGTGTGAGTTAAACCCTCATGAATCACTCCAGTGTGTTACAGTAGTAATGGGCAGATGTGATTATAACAGGCAGTGTGTGATGATATGCCAGACTGTCATTATAAACATCCCAGTTCTCAAATCAGTTCTCAAGTCATTGCTTCACTGTTTATCTTCCTAAAGTTGTATTTCAGGCCTGCCCAAAGAATTTATAATAATGTAGCCCTTATGAAATTTGCCATGGTAACCATAGTTTTCACAAAATGTCATAGTTACTGCAGTTATTGTTGCTATAATGAAACTTTACTAAAATGACAGCAGCATTCGGTGGGATCCTATAATATTATGTGATGTTACTGTAGAAAAACTGTCTTTTGATGGTGACTGCTGTGGTTAATTTTCCTGTCATGTATGTAGTATGCAAAATTATTAGAATGACAGAACAAAATGTCAATTTTGTTAATGCATAAAGTACAGCAGAAGTGTGATTCTTGTCAGCCGAACACATGGAAAAAATACAGAGGTAAATGTTGTGTTAGTATTAGACACATTACCAACTGACAGATGTCCTCTGCCATTGCATTTAAGATCGTTTTCTTCTGGCCTTCCATGCCATTCACACACTAATCAAGAGGCTAGTTAAGCAATGTATAAGTCACTTTGATCTTAGGTTGTATAAATGGATACATTAAACAGCTTTCACTTTGTGCTGTAAAACAGGTAGGACTGTCCCAGTAACACAATTCTCAAAATGACAAATAACCATTAGTGACCTGAACTGACTTGATTACAGTGCTATTGTCTTTCTAAGCACAATTTTGAAGTGGCTAGTATGATTGTGTTTCTCTCCGTTTTGTCTGTGATTGTGGGTGATTAGCTCTAAAATGTCCAGATCTGTGTGTCTTTCACGGTTAAAGTGTCAGGGTGTTTTTCTTAGTTGAATGCAGAGGGGATGTCTGGCAGTAAGGCACTGGGAGGGGCACGGCGGCGACGGACACGTTGCCGACGCTGTCAGGCCTGCATGCGGACTGAGTGTGGCGAGTGCCACTTCTGCAAAGACATGAAGAAGTTTGGTGGACCAGGAAGAATGAAACAGTCATGCCTGCTCAGGCAATGCACTGCGGTAAATAAACCACACCATAAAGCCTGTACATCTCTCTGAACACTTCATAAATTACACTTATCAGCTGATCGGTTATGTATTAAAAATTAAATATTTGCATTAATTTTGTAAACCTCTGTCTGAATGGGCAAAGACCATATCTTTAAAGACCAAATTGTTTGCCAAAATTACAATTTAGTAGCATATTCCAAATCACCAATAAAATCTGATAAATCGTTTTAAATGTTATTTCTTTAGCTCATATCAGAAAAAATAAAACAATGTGCATTTGCGTTTCAGAAGAGACAATGCCCTTACAGTAAATACATTTTGCACATTACCTGTGTTTTTTTTTTCTCTTTTTTCTTCTCCAAATTTTTTTCCATAAATACATTTTTACAAGTCTTTAATTGCGCAATGGATTTTTAAAATATGATTGTCAGATTACAATTGACAGTATAATCAATAATAACTGTACACATGAAGGCCAAGTTTCATCATACTCATTACCCGCAGACACAGGGGGCACTCTTGAGTGCCTTTACAACCACAAAATGAGGAAAAAATGGACCACGTGTGAGTTGACCAAAAAATTTGTGTTCTGCTTGAGATAGGACCACAATATGTTCATCTTGCATCTCACAGAGTAAGAGGTATGTTCTCTGTGTCATCCTCTTGTTCTGCTCCTCATCCAGCCAGTTTTGCCCCACACAGCCGTGTGTTTTGCATGTGGAGAGGCAGGAAAGGAAGACACGGTGGAGTCAGAGGAGGAGAAGTTTAGCCTCTCCTTGATGGAGTGTACCATCTGCAATGAGATCATCCATCCCAGCTGCCTGAAGGTCTGTGCGAAAGTTCTGCCTCAGATTCTGTAGTTAAACATCAGAGTTGTCGAAATGAATAGATCATATTTTCCACATAAAATGGCTGATGATATCGTGACAACTATCTCCTCACAGATGGGAAAGTCTGAGGGCATTATTAATGATGAAATCCCTAACTGTTGGGAATGCCCAAAGTGCCACAAAGAAGGAAAAACCAGTAAGGTAAGATTCAGAGTGCACACAAACCCAACTGCATTTGGAACAGAAAAAAATCTAAAAAAGAATAAATGATTCAATAAATGGTCAGCATGATGGTGTTGAAGTGTCTGTTCATCTAAAAGGATCAGGGAGACAGTTTAGGAAAGAGACGAATGGACAATGGGGAAGTAAGTCGATGGAAACTGACTGATGATCCACCGCCGAGTAAGAAGAAGCCGCCGTCTCTGGAAGATACGGCACGTCAGGACGGACATAAACGCAAGAAGGAGAAGGACCTGCCTCAGGAAAGTGGGTCAAAAAAGAAGGTCAGGAGTATTTACATAGCTAACACATGTAATGCAACGCACACTATGTAAGACATCTTGTATTTTGATTGTGGAAACAATGAATTGTCCAGCTTTCACCTAGTTTTCAATGTTAGTTGTCACCCATTTTTACTAATTCTACTGTATCTATCCAACACAGTCTTAAACGTAAAGGATTAGTTTAGTCCAGAATGAAAATTCTTTCATAATTTACTATATATACATATATATATATATATATATATATATTTTAGCCGAACAGAATCATAAGAGTTATATTAAATAATATCCTGGCTCTTCTCAGCTTTGTAATGGCATTGAATAGTGCCCGAGTTTTAAAATTCCAAAAAGCACATCCATCCAGCTTAAAAGTAATCCATACACCTCCAGGGGGTTAATATATGCCTTCTGAAGTGAGATGATACATTTGTGAAACAAATATTAATATGTTGAGCGTATTTAGCAATTGATACGTTACGTATCCAGGTAAAGAAACTCACCTCTCTAAATATGGCAAACATGGCATCAAATATGGCAGCATGTTGATACCATCAAATCTCATTGGTTTGTATAACTTAATTGTCAATGGCTCATCGTTCAACATAAACAAAACGTGAAGGACCTTATCTAGAGCCCCTAAGCACTGAAAGTGCGAAGGGTCCAGTAGGTTTGATTATTTATTAGTGGTGCTTTCTTTTTGATGTTTTTTAAAACATCACTATCATTCTCTTGCTATGATACTATAAGCGATAGGGTGTACAGTGTTTATTTGGGTGTATGCAAAAGTAGGAGAAAAATTCCATAGACTTAACATTGGGCTGAATTTGTGATGTCATAGCTCTGAATGTTGAATCAGAATGTTGTAGAGACTTGGGGGTCGGTTCACATCGACCCCTACAGTTCCCTAGCAACCACCCCATTGACTTCCTTTGGAAAAGGTGGCAGGCATCAGAACATCTTAGAGACAAATGGGTGACCTCATTTGACTTAGACTGGCAAATAGACTTTAATTATCATTATGGAAACTGTTCAGTCATGTCCTAGCAACCATTTAAACTACCCTAGCAACCGATATGAATTAGCCATACTTCAGTACCAGAACTTCAAAGAGACATGGAAGTTGGCTGTTTTGATTCAGACATACATCTGGCTTTTAGTTTACCCTGTTAACTGTCTAGCATACCTTAGCAAACCATTTACAGTAACCCTAGCAACCATGTTATGCAATAAATAAACTATATCTCGGCATTAGAAAATTGTAGACATATGTGTGGGGTTTTTTTTTTTTTTGGGCTGACAGTGGACTTTAGTTATTGCCTGGGCAACTTTCTAACCACACCCTAGCTACCACTTAGAGTGCCCTAGTAACTGCATTACATCATGAAAAAGCCCTATTTCAGTATATCTATCATGTTAAAACATCCTAGCATCATGGTAAATCATGTTAGCATCATGCAAAACCATGCTATCATCATGGTAATTCATGGTAGCACATTATGCTAAATCATACTAGCATCATGTTAAATCATGTAGAAGATTCAAAATTGCAAAGGGATTTCTTAAACGGTGTTACCATGCCGAGGCGGTACAATTATGGTGAAAAATAGGAAACAGGAAGTCTAATATCTACAGCAAGCATTAAGTAATTGACATCAAACTTGCAAATATGTTTATTGTGGTGGGCTGATGACATTGATATGATGACTGTGAGTCACGGTCATAGCACCACCAACAGGCAACAGGAAGTGTGTCACTTAAACTTTAAAATTGTCCACTTAGCCAAATCACTTCAGATTTGTTCAGAATAATGCAGAGAGATGGCTGATATAAAGTTCTAAAAGGATTTGTGATATCTTAAATATTGTTGCCATAGCAACATGTCAAACTTTAAAACCACATTCAGGTGAATTTGATGCGCTTTACATGCCTGAAATGGCATGAAATATGGAACATGCATGATAGTGGTCAGCCATTAGTTGTGGGGGGGGGGTTTCTGTACACCGAGGGTACACCCTTTTGCCTATGGTCACCAAACTTGGTACACATATTGTTCTCATCATGCTGGACAACTTTCAAATTTACATTCATTAGCTACGCCCAACAGGAAGTCAGCCATTTTGGATTGTGCATGTATTTTTTTTTATCAATCCCAGGCTCTACATTTTTAAATACTCCTCCTATGGGATTTATGGGATTATCACCAAATTTGGCAATTGTTATGCCAAGACATTGAAGACGCTAAATTGCAACAATGTTGCCATGGTAATGCAATAAATTTATGACATAAAATAGAAACAGTAAGTAGCTCATATCTTCTGTGTGCATTGAGTGATTTTGGTAAAACTTGAGCTGTATGTTTAGTCCTAGGGGCTGATGTTATAGAGGTGGCTATTGTGAGTCACAGTCATAGCACCACCAATTGACAGAAGAAAGTATGTCACTTAAAACGCTGTTTAAAAGAGTCAATTTACATTTACCCCTACTTGGTCAGAAAAGGAGAGACATTAAAAATGCTAAACTGTGAACGAATTGTTGATATCTCGAACTGTGTTGCCATGGTGAGATAATTTATGGCAATAAAGGGAACAGGAAGCGTTTCATCTTCTGCAAGCATTGAGCCACCAACTGGCAACAGGAAAGGTGTCATGTAAAACAAACTTTAAAATGGTTATTGATATGGATAGATGCATTGTATCGTTAGACATTTGATTGATACATCGATGCCACACATATCGAAACTTTTATATAGTACCTATACTTTTATATAGGTGTGTAAAATATAGGTACTTTTATTTTGATTCTCTCATGGAATTTATCACATGGAATTAAATGCATGTGACAATGGCTCTATAGTGCTTGGGCCTGTAATTGCTACTTGTAGCTATATTTTTTCTTTTATCAAGGTTTTCTGGGCCTTTGGGTCCCTTAACATGCTCAAAAACTCCTGAAACTTGGCGCACATGTCATTTGCCATGAGGCTCGGGCAAAGGCTGGCACGTGGGTGGAGCATAGGAGCTCAGTAGCACCCCCTGGTACGAGGCACAAAAAGATGGTGCATATATACATACATACATGCATGCACCTGTACAAAACTTGGTACATGTATTAGTCTTGTCGACCTGAACTACTTTCACACATTACACAACTAACTACTTTAACTATCATTACATAACTACTTTGACACACATTAGCCCATCAATGTCATCAGTGGTGGACTGATGACATTGATGACTATTGTGAGTCACGGTCATAGCGCCACCAACTGGTAACAGGAAAGGTGTCGAAATAAAGTGTATTTTTTTATCCCAGTTGGGATACTGGATGGGCAATTTTCAAAGAGTTTAATGAAACATTCATGTTTTGTATTTTTGTTGCATTTGTGAGTTTTGTGAGAATAAAAATGTAACTGGCTGTGTAAATCAGGCACATAATATCTAAATATAGAAAAATTGATCTATATACCCCCTGAATAAATTAAATCATAACCGTATTGCTGAAATGTTTGAGGTATTGGCAAATATCGTATAGCTGGATGAGAGAATCGATATCTTATCGTGAGATGTCTGATTTACACCCTTAATATTCTGATGTATTTGAGGCACTTAACATGCTTGAAATGACATAAAATTTGGCACCCAAGTCCTAATGGTCAGCTGTTAGGTATTGGCAAAATGGGTTCAAAAGGCTCTGTAACACCCACTTTTGGCTAAAGTGATGGGGTTCGTTTTCTCTACATTTCACTGCAGTGGTTTACAGTCACCAGGGCTTGCAAAATCGTGTGATTGTGTCATTTAGTCGGGCTACCAAAATATATTTACGCCCTGCCCGTCAGGCTATCTTATAAGCAGGAAAAATATATTGCAATGCTTTTGCATTCTCTCACAAATTTGGTCGGGTAATCATGTAATTTTCGGACATCGGGGAGCCACTATCAATATGTGGGGTATTGAAATCGTGTGTGAATGCGGCTCGCTTTCACTTTGCAATCGCGCGAACTGTGTATCAGTGACGCTCGTCCCGTGAGCCATTACTCTCCTCACGTGACAAGTGACGCTGATGGTGCGTGTGTGTAAAAATAAGATGCGCATGGATTACGCAGGTATTTCAGTCCTGAAATGGAGACTGATGCACAGATGGAGAAAGCTGATGGAGATGCTATGCCCTCAACGTCAAGTGGCATTTTCTTATTTGTAACCACTTAATATTTCAGATTCAGAATCTGACACAGACTGTGAATTATGTTCTATATTGTTTTTACAATTTCAGTTCAGTTAGAACCAAATGTTTACATCAACCAAACGTCATCTGTAACCACTTACCAGTCTCTCACATCTGTCTTTGGGGATTTTTGCCCCTTGGATTGAGATCCTGATTCACACTAGGCCAATCAACAGTGTGAACCTTATTTCCTTTAAGCCATTCCTTAGTGGATTTGCTTCAGTGGTCATTGTCTTGTTGTATCACCCATTTTCGGCCCAGCTTCAGCTGTTAAAAATGGGTGATTTTACCCTAAAACAGGCCATTTGTTTAGTACACATGAAATTATTCATGCAGAGATGGTAAACATAAGCTGTACTTGCGTATAAAATAGTGTAAGGTAATAGTTAGGTCGTTAACTATTTGAGTTAAGAGTATCCAGTAAAACAATTTTCAATAGTGTAATTACTATAAATTCAATTAAATTCAATTTTATTTATGTAGCGCTTTTACAATGTTACATTGCTTCAAAGCAGCTTTACATGTGTCGTAGTTTTAATATATTTTAAAGCTGAAAAAACGCAGTTTTACAAATATTGGAAATATGGCTTTCAAAGGACAAATTATCAAAAATGACCCAGATTTTTGGGCTAATTAAGCAGACTTTATAGAGCATCCATCCAGAGTAAGGCAGTGTTCTATGTTGCTCCGTGTGGAGGGTTTTTGTCCAATTAGTAAAACTTCTGTTTTATCTGAATTTAATAGTAGAAAGTTTCTAGTCATACAAGTTTTGATATCGACTATGCAATCTGTTAGTTTAGTGAATTTATGAGTCTTGTTGGGCCTAGAAAAAATGTATAGCTAAGTATCATCAGCGTAACATTGGAAACTAACTCCATGTCTCTTAATAATTGCTCCCAAAGGTAGCATGTATAAGGTGAAAAGTAGGGTCCCAAGAACTGAGCCCTGCGGTACTCCATATTGAACTTGTGATCAGTACAAGACCTTTTCATTCACAGCAACAAACTGGAATCGGTCAGATAAATATGATTTTAACCATTCCAATGTAGTTCCATTTATGCCAACATAGTTTTCAAGCCTAATTTGTAGAATGCTGTGGTAAATAGTGTCAAAGGCTGCACTAAGGTCGAGTAATACTAGAAGAGAGATGCAGCCACGATCAGCTGACAAAAGCAGATCATTACTAACTCTGATGAAAGCAGTCTCTGTACTATGAGATGGCCTGAATCCTGACTGGAAATTCTCATAGATAACATTTCTTTCCAGGAAAAAGCATATCTGTGAAGACACCACCTTTTCCAGTATTTTTGAGATAAAAGGTAAATTTGAGATGGGTCTGTAATTTACTAGTTCCCTGGGATCAAGTTGTGGTTTTTTTAATAAGGGGTCTGATAACAGCCAGTTTGTAAGGTTTTGGGACATATCCCAACATATTATTATATTGTATTAATAATACTATGTAGAGTGTCTATCATTTCAGGCAGCATCTCTTTCAACAACCTGGTAGGCATAGGATCAAGCATACATGTTTTTAATTTAGATGCTATGGTTATTTTTGACAGTTCATCCCTATCTATAGTAGAGAATGACTGGAATTGCTCCTTGGGCAGGTTATGATGCACCATCTGATTTGTTTGTGTTAAAGACAGTAATACCATAAGACAGGATCAAATCTAAAGTATGATTACGGCGATGAGTTGGTCCTAACACGTGTTGTGAGACACCAATAGTGTTCAAAATATCTTTGAAAGCCAAGCCCAATGCATTCTTTTCATTATCCACGTGGATGTTAAAATCACCAACAATTAAGACTTGATCGGTGGCTAGTACTACTACTGATAAAAAGTCAGCAAATTCCTTGATAAAGTCTGTGTGGTACCCTGGTGGCCTGTAGACAGTAGCCAGTAGAAATGACACAGTCTGCTTATTTACCCCAGATGAAGCTATATTAAGCACCATTACTTCAAAAGAATCGTAACTAAAGTCAGATCTTTGGGCAGCTGTAAATGTATTCATATAAAGTGCAGCAACACCTCCCCCTTTGCTTTGTGGACGAGGCTCATTCTTATAACAGTAATTTTGGGGGATTGACTAATTTAATGTAATGTAATCATTAGTTTTAGCCATGTTTCTGTCAAGCAGAGCACATCTGTGATTAATTATATCATTAACAAAAAGTGCTTTTGTAGAGAGAGCTGTAATATTCAGCAAGCCAAGCTTTATTAATTGTTTGTCTCTATTATGTACCTTTTTATTTGTTTAACATTGATTAAATTGCCATATCATTTTTTATGGGTTTTTTTTGCATTTACCAGTCCAGGGGACAGACACAGTCTCTATATTATAGTATTTAGGTGATTCTGTGTTGCAAATTACGTGACATCTGTGGCATGTGACGGCTGGCAGACAGTTGGTTAAGCCAGTCTGTCTGCTTCCTGACCTGGGCCCCAGTTAGCCCAGTATTAGTAGTATTAAGACTATGTGCCAAATTTCTAGATAAATGAGCAGCACCAGACCTAGAGGAATGGAGGCCGTCTCTTTTCAACAGGTCAGGTCCTGTTGAAAAGAGCAGGACCTCAAAAACGTTTCCAATTATCTATGTAACCTATATTGTTCTGTGGACACAACTTAGACATCCAGCAATTTAGTGATGACAGTCTGCTATGTATTTCGTCACCACGATAAGCTGTGTCCGACATTGTACCAGCAATTTTACACACCGCTTTAATATTATCTTTAGTAATCTCCGACTGACAGAGACGAACATCATTTGCTGACGTGTATAATAATCTTACTGAAGTTACGTTTAGCTTTAGCCAGCACGTTTAAATTTGCTTTAATGTCGGGCGCTCTGGCTTCCGGTAAACATTTAACTATGGTGGCTGGTGCCTCTATGTTCACGTTCCATACAATAGAATCTTAGATAACTAGGGCACTTGCAACAGGTGTCTTAGTGGGTGCATCATTGAGTGGGGAGAACCTGTTTGTAACTGTAATCAGAACGGAAGAGCGGTGTTTTGTCCTGCAACTATGCCGTCTCACAGTCACAAAGTTTCCCTGCTGCGGGGGAACCGAACAATGTATGACCTAGTCGCGTCCAAAGTCTGGCCTAAAGCCTTATCACTCTTACTATCCTCAAGTAAAATCTGGATGCGTGTCTCTAATTCTGAAATCTTCTCTGTCAGCCTAACTATTTCCCTACATTTATCACGTTAAACCCTCAGCGCTGACAGAGAAGGCTGCACTAAACATGTGGCAAACAGTGCATGTTACAATAACAGGAGAAGATGCCATGACTCACCGTATTTTACGAGTTATTCCTACTTACCACAGTTGTTTGGTAAACTCGGGTAGATGAAAAACGCAGGAGATGAAGACAAAATAGACAGTAAACACAGAAAACAGCTGACCGGCTAGCGCGGTGCTAACCGAACTGAGTCATCTGTAATGAATAACAATCAAAAGCTAGCGGTATCTAGTTAATTCCATACGATGTAAGCAATACACAAACAAGTTACGTTAATAACTTAGACACCAAAAGTAAGGAGATAAGAAAATAGTGAGAAAAGAGTGTCAGAGCTAGGCTAAGCAGAGGCACAAACCACTTGCAGCAAGTCAGATTGCAGATTTGCAGATTAGGCAAATCAGTAGTAATAGATAGTCCAATTAGATATTAAACTTAGTGACAGAATCGCAAATCTTAAGAAAATCAGCAATTAGTAAATTATTTCCTTATATTAAGATGACTGTCTGGAGTGTATTTAAAGTTGTTTTTGGTTCCACAATGTCCTCTGTTTATGAACACTGTCTGTTTTTTTTCTTTGTCTAATAGATCAAAGGTGCCCGTGATAAACACCTGAAAAAGGTATGATTGTAAAGATTTTTAGATGTATTATTTGAAATGAATAATTAACAAAGACAAATATTGTCTCTGCTCTTTCTGTTACCCAACAGAAAACGAAAACCAACTCCTCAGACTCCTCTGAAGCAAACGGGCCAAACTCCTCCTCAGCTGGTTGTCACAGCTCAGGTGGAGGTTCTTCTGTACCTCAGCCCTCATCGCTAACTCCCAACCAGGACCAGCGCACCCATCACCGCGAGAAACTGGAACGCTTTAAACGGATGTGTCAGCTTCTGGAGCGAGTGCGGGACTCCAGTTCTTCATCTTCATCTAGTTCTGAAACAGACTCTGAATCTGATTCTGAATCACCGTCTCCCACTGCAGCCTACGAACCTTCCTCTCCGGCCAACATTTACACCAACAGCAGCGTCCGTGAGCGAGAGCGAAATCGGCATCTGGCAGAACTGGGATTTACTGCCAGTGAGGACTCTGAAGATGACAGTTTTGTAGCAGAAAAGGAGCAAGACAATGTGGAGGAGGCCCAACCCCAGAGGCGCAGAGGGGAGACAGCCCACAGGGTGCACAAAGTGGTTGTTGACACAGAGGCTGATGATAAAGATGGCTCAGGGGGCCGATGTCGTAAAAACGCCACACTGGCCCCACCTTCACCGCTGTCAGCAACACAAGCACCACTGACTGGACAAGGACTTTTAGCCATACCGGAGGTTGTCTCGACATTTAGGCGCAGTAATGGACAGGATGCACGTAATGGCCGCACACGGGCGGGGGGTCGAGAGACACAGGAAAAGGAGAATTCAAACAATGCTACTGTCACCAACCACCGGCCCGGAGTGGTAAGGTCTGTTCGTTGCAGTAAGATTCGCAGTGGAAGCCGTCAGGCCCAGAACTTTCCTTCAAATAAGAGCATGAGTTCAACCACAGTGGGTTCTGGTACTGTGAATGGCAGCTATGCCACACCGAACCTGTCTAACCCCATCAGTGGCTCACTGGCTCTGCATCGCTCCCAGCAATCCCACTTAGCGCCTACCCGCTCACAACTGGTAAAGCGCAGCCCTGCAGCTGTTCCCTCACCACCAAGGCACGTACAAATGGAGCGACACTTGGTCCGTCCACCACCTGCCTGCCCAGAGCCTCACTGCCTGCCGTTGGACAGTGGAGTTTCACACGTGTTGCCGAGGGAGGTCTGGCTTCGTGTCTTCCAACATCTTAGTCAGCGGCAGCTGTGCATCTGCATGCGCGTGTGCCGTACCTGGAGTCGCTGGTGAGATATTAGTTTAAACAACACACGTAATGATGGCAAAACCAATGTCACTGCCACGCTATAGCAAGCAACATAAAAATACACTGATTATATTAGCATACAAAAACTGATGCTTATCAAGGGGTTGTGTAATGAGAAATCAAACTGTTTTGCCCTGTCTATTCATTACATTTTTAAGGTCTCAAGCCCCGTTGAAGAGCCTGTTTTATGGTTTTTTGGCCCCTTGACATGCTCAAAAACTCTTGAAACTTGGCACACATGTCAGATTTGTCAGCCGTTAGTCTTTTCGCCTTGATCAACTTTCGCACTGACACCTATTAACTGCCCCAACAGGAAATTGGCCATTTTACATTTTCTGAAAAGTACATGCTGTGAACTTTTAAATACTCCTCGTATGGATTTCATTCGATTTTCAACTTGGTGAACATCATGCCAAGACATTGAAGATGCAAAATTACAAAGGGATTTGAATTGTGTTGCAATGGCGAGGTGTTAAAACTGTGAAAAATTCAATCCAATCCAATTAAAGTTGTCCACTTACATTTGATAGTCACTTAAGACTTGGTCAGAATAATGTTTTAAAAGATATAAAGTTCTAAAAGGATTTACGATAACTTAAATATTGTTTCCATGGGAACGCATCAAACTTTAAAACTATATTTAGGTGCATTTAAGGTGCTTTACATGGCTGAAATGGCAGGTAATTTGGCACACACATCATAGTGGTCAGCTGTTGAGTATGGGCAAAAGCTTAGACATTGGCATGTTGGGGGGCTCTGTAGCACCCCCTTCTGACTAAAGTGATAGGGTTAGTTTTACCTACAGTCACCAAATTTGGTATTTGTATTGTTCTCAAAGATAGACAACTTTCAATATTACATGTATTAGCTCAGCTAAACAGGAAGTCCATTTTGGATTGTATGTGGATTTTCAAGACACTTAAGATGCTAAATTGTAAATGGATTTTTGATTTAGATCATATTTGAATTGGTGTGATTCGTCCTACTAACTGATGGCATAGATATGGTTATTGTTTCTCACAGTCAGTGCCACCAAGTGGCAAAAAGATGTTTGTGCAAAAAGACTTACATCACCCTTTAATTGTCCTCTTAAATTTACCAAAATCACTTCAAACTTCATCAGAATAGAGGAGAGACATTAAAGATGCTAAATTGTGAATGGATTGTTGATACTTGAACAGTGTTGCCATGGTGAGGCAATAAATTTATGGCAAAAAACAGGAAGTGTCTTATATCTTCTGCATGCATTGAGTGATTTGTTTCAAACTTGATCTGTATGTTAGATCATGAGGCTGATCACATGAATGTCATAGTGCCACCATCTGACAGCAGTCCCACTTTAAATAGTCCACTATTATTTACTTTGTTAAATGCAAGTGCCTGTTTTAAATTGTTTTCAGCGAAGCTCCTTAATGGCAATGGTGCTGTAGTGCTTGGGTGCTTACAGCTGTGTTTATTATTGTTTTCTGTCTTTTTAGGTCATTTAACACACTTAAAATTAAATTTGACATCAGTGTTATTGTCCATTAGACATGGGTGTGGAGGGGGACTCTGTAGCCCAACCTTTTGATAAAAGTAATAGGGATAGTTTCACCTAAAGTCACTGGAATTGTTATTCTTATGTAGGGTTGTAACGGTATGAGATTTTCACGGTATGATAATCGTCTCAGAAAATATCACGGTTTCGCGGTATACCGTATTAAACTATCATTATTAT
>JAZGTI010011218.1:0-16852 GCA_036877585.1 Botia kubotai
GCTTTGTCTGAACAGTGGATAATGGAGGAGTGTTTGGGAAACTTGAAACTTGGGAAAATTGAAAACAGTTGGTTTGGCATTTCTGTGTGGTACTGCTGGTGACACAAAAATGACACTTTTAGATATCTGAGGACATTCCAGAACATTCTAAAAGGACGTTCATTCGCGCAGCCACTCTGTGTTAAATCTTGAATAAGTTGTTAACCAATGCCCTTCTTTCTGTTTCTTTCCGCCATTGTAGGTCATTACCAACACTCCTGCCAAGTTAGTAACAGCCACCTGGCATATCATTTAAGTGCTCTGTGTGGTATACATGCATGGAATTGTTTGGAACTGCCTTTGTGGTGTGTTATCAACTATAAAGTGTGGTTAGTGAGATTTGTTTTCCTGTGCACTCAAAGGTCACTTTAATGGTGGGCTAATGCTTAAACTAAATGTATATTACAACACATTATAAAGAGAAACTTTAGTCATAGTCTTTTGGTGCTGGGTATATATAAACATGCTACTTTGAAATGTCTATGACTGATCCAGCTGGCATTGTGTTGTGTGTGTGTTTTAAGGGGCTAGAGGTGTGCTTTCTCTATGGCTATTTGTCTTGCATGGAACGTGTTTAGCGTTATATGGATACCCCAAAATGTTGGTCTATGTTATACTGCATGCTGTAGTTATGCAAGTTATTTTATGCATTATGTGCAGCCATAATCTTCTGCTGGGTTTTATTTGTGTTGGAACATGGATGTATAATAGTTTATAGATTGATTACCTAGTTAACCTAGTAACTAGGTAATCAAAAAAAATAACCTAGTTTGTCTCACCCGCAACACTCACCTGCTTTTTAATTCCAATTAACTTTACACACCCTTTAATTATTTCTCTCTCTCTCTCTCTCTCTCTCTCTCTTGCTCTGTTTGTCTTTTTCTGTCTTTAACCCCTATCTCTCTCTCTCCTCTACCCATACTAATCCTTTGTCACTGCTCTTCCACTGGCACAGCAATGAGTATATGCCCAGCTTCAACCCCATGGCTCTGAAGGACACTGCACTCTCCACCAGCAAGCCCATTGAGGTGAAGGGGCCTGGAGGCAAGGCCACCATCATCCATGCCCAGTACAACACTCCCATCAGCATGTACTCTCAGGATGCTATCATGGATGCCATCGCTGGTCAGTCCCAGGCCAGAGGTAGCGAAATATCCGGGTAAGACCTCCTGCACCTAAATGTGTCTTCTCCCATAACCTGCACGAAATGCCTGTTAAACAGGCATGCTTGCCTGGGCCAGCGCTATCTGCTAAATGCTAAGGAGGCTCAAGACTTCCCAAGGATGTCTGATCATTGTCTGAATATCACCTTTCTGTCTCTGTGGTGCGACAGTGATTGTATAACATTGTATTGGGTATGTTGAGTACTTGCACTGTGATAACATACAGAACTGTTGGTATATTGTGTTTAGTTTCTTTAGTTAGCTGGTTTGTATGGTTAAATGACAGAAATACTCAGTTGTGGCCCATTGTATTTGGGTTTGTGAAATGCGAGACCTCTATGTGGCACATTATACTGTATTTTCCCATGTATTTAATGGGAGTGAGTTTTATATACGATCTTTATCTGTAGTTGTATGATTTTTAATGTAAATGACAGAGGCCACCTAATGCTTCCAGTGCCGCCACTCTCATTGAACTAATTTTCCCTCTCTCATTCCATTTCACAATTGGCCGTCCATCTATCCATCACACTGTCCATCACATACCCTGCCCCCCCTCCTGTGTCCATCCATTGCTCTGCATCATAACGGTCCCGTACACCAGCAGTGAAGTGCTTACTGAATCTTCCCTATCGTAAGTAGCCTCAATCCATGTGTTTGATGTAAGCACTCTGTCTCTGTCTCTTTTGTTGCTCTCGTTTGTTTGCCTCCCTTGCCTCGCATGTCTGTTCACCATTATTAATTCCTTCATCTGTGTTCCTCAACTGACCTGTGTTCCTCAACTGTTCCGAAGTTCAGCACTGTAGTTATGGTGTCAATGAGCAAAATGTGCTTCGATTATATTCAAGATGTCTGGATTTTGTCTTCCTATGTAGCCAAATGCAATGATTTGTCACACACTACTACTCCATGTATTCAAACTGACATCTTCCATTTTGCTGACCCTTAATATTCCTCTGCAACATGAGAACCAATCGGCGCTTAATCTTGCTGTTAGGTGACTGTCTTGGTGTCAACTTGATAGGTTTATTGAATCTTAAAAAGGTGAGGTTTACAGAACGAGGGTCTGCTAATGTGGAAACTGAAACGTCCATTGTTTATTTGAGGTTTAGATCTCAAGAAACAGATTTCTGAATGCTACACTCTGTCATTCTTCTGGGTAAGAGATAATGGCTAGATATGTGTTTAAAATATGCTCTCTTATGGATACTGCAGCAAGCTTCTGCCCAAAGCGCCCATGCTTCCATGCTGTTTGCATATAGCATACAGTATGTATAAAAGTATGCCATATTAATACATTAATGTTAACTGCTAGCAGTTATGTAGTACACTATAAAGTAGTCATAGCATTACATTAGTCAGAAAGGGGAAAATTGCATCCCTAAAATCCCTTTAGATAACATTCCCAGTCATGCCTATAAAGCAATTATGTGTTTGACAAGTGCGGCTCTATCTGTGGTTGCAGTAATCTGCTAGTTAAAGACCGTGTTATAGACAGTGCTTCCCCAGTGTATCAGGCCGTCATCCCCAGTGAGAGCAATGAAACGGGGCCCGCTGATTGGGCCCGCAGAGCCGCCCAGCTGCAGTCCAAGTCCTTCCACGCCCTCGCCCACATTACTGGAACTGAATACAGTGAGTCCACCTGCTATATGTGCTGCATTCATTAAAGGAATAGTTTACAAATTTTGAATCATTTACTTACCGTCATGTTGTTCTAAAGCCACAACATTTATTTAAAGTGAATGAAGGTGTGTAAATGATACGATCTTAAAATAGTCACATTCATGCTTTTGTTACTTTTCTTTGGTCAGTTTCTTAAGTTTTGATGTTGAGTTTGATTTTTGATTTTATCCAGCCTCCTAAATTTTCTCTCCTCTTTTCTGTTCTTCTTTGCAGTGCAAGATCCTGATGAGGAAGCTCTGGGAAGATCAAGGTAGGCATCTAGCAGCAGCATCTGGTGGCCACATATTTGTGCTGTGCTGAAAGCTGCCCTCTGTCTTTTAAAACCCCCAAAGTCTGATCAATAAGCTGACATTTCACCAGAGTTCCCCAGACAAACCCCCGAAGTCCCACCCCTCTGACCCGCACACAAACTGAATACCAAGGTCATACAGATTTACAGTTCTGATGTTTTCACTGTAGCAGGGTGTAGGAAATTCAGTGCTGGTACTGTGTCATTTAGCTCTGTCACTCATTTCTTCCAGCTACTATTGCGCTTTTGACAATGCGATGCAACGTGTGACCTCAAAATGCAAATGATGATCTACGATTATGCCATTATTTGTCTGAATGTAAAATAAATTTAGAGGTTAAATGTAAATCGAGGAGCACCATGATAAACAAACATTTCTACACTTACACATGTCGGACACGGAACTGAAGGCCATATTCCCTAACACATTTCTCCAGCCTCTCTTTTCTCTTTCCTTCCCATTTTCTTCTGGATGTGTCTCTTAATGTCACAGGAAAAGGTTTGAATCTGAAGTCAAAGGCCCGCGTTTTGCCAAACTGAAAAACTGGCACTGTGGCCTGTCGACGCAAATACTAAACGTGCCTCAATAAGTGCCTTATGACAGGGAGAGTTAGACAGGTGGCACAGACAGGATACACAGACAGGCTGCAGTATCAAGAACGTCAAAGCATGTGAGACGAAGGATGAAGAAAGGATGAAGATTATTGGGTTAGATTTGAGTGCTCAGATTTGCAGGTTCAGGCTAGTTGCTGCATTGCACTGCATTGTTTTATGTAATTGAGAATCTTGTAAATAACTGTTTAGTTAATTAATTTTCCATGTAACTGCTGTATGTGCAGGATTGATAAAGGAAGATATTTTCTTCAGAACAATTATAAATGATTGGGATTTAAAAATATAAAAACCTTGTTAAAGTCCACCTGCATCTTTTAAAGCTCTAAATTGACTATTATGTTTTCTGGGTGTAATTGTTATTAGTGCAGAAATATTAATATCTGCCAGACTCTTTCTTTGCTGTCATTCACTATGCAAATTCTGTTTGCTCATTTGCATGCCTGAATGAACTGTAAAGAGAGGAACAGTGATGTCTAAATCTTAAGCTGCTTCTTTTTATGAGGTGTCACACTAACCTCTTTGCTTTAGAGCAAGAACACAGTTTCCTTATGTCCAACTATGTGTCAAGCATATAATGCCAGCAGGTGGTGCTGCAGTATCTCGTCTGAAATCACCCTCTGCCTGTCTTGTCTTTGCTCTCTAGTCCTGTTATAGTGAAAGTAGTGTAGAACACTCGTCAATAACGACCTCCTTCTCTTTGAAGATGTTGTGACTTGTGTTTCAGACTATATATTGTAACTATAAATTGCCACAATTTGATAGCCTAGCCAGTTTAACAATACATGCCAGGACAATATGACTCACCACTCTGTGTGTGTGTGTGTGTGGGTTTGAATATGTGGTTTACAAGGACACAAATGTGTGTAATGACGTGCATAACAATGTAAACATTTGAACTTCCTGTGTCCTCATACTACACATACACATACAAACATACTACACTTAAAATATATACTAAGCTTTCCTGTAGCTCAGTGGTTAGAGCATGGCGTTAACAACACCAAGGTCATGGGTTCGATCCCAGGCATTGCACATACTCATAAACAATGTATAATGTAATGCAATGTAAGTCTCTTTGGATAAAAACGTCTGCCAAATGCATAAATGTAAATGTAAATATACTAAATGGTGATTTGTTTTGTTAATTAAAAAATGACATACGTTTTCTGTGAGAGTTAGGTCTAGGGGTAAGGTTCGGGTTTAGAATATACAGTATATACAGAATATACAGTCTGTACAGTATAAAAACCATTACGTCTATGGAGCGCCACATATATATGCCAACGTGTGTGTGTGTGTAGAGGTTAGACTACAATGCTGTTATATATCTCTATACAAACTAGACAAATAGACTGTATTTGTCAACTATATTTTTACAATTAACTCATAAACATAGTTAAACTTTGAAAATTGATACATAAAGACCTTTAAGGTGTAAGACTTAAAAACAATCTGATAAAGATGCTTTGAATTTAATACCCTGAACAGGTGTGTGTGTGTGTTAGGTTTAGAGGTGTGAGTTAGGTTTAGAAAACATCTCTTGCTTAGTATGAAATCAATAGAAGTCTATGAGGTCTTTGAGTGTTATGCAATGAAAGCAGTGCTGAGCTGTGTGTTTTTTTTTACTTTATAGATTTTCAAATTGTTTCTCAGATATCAGGCTCTTACATATCAGCTTATCTTGCTATAAATGCTCATCTGTGTTAGGAAGGAAGGCCCTTCCATCAATTCACACATACAAATGCTCTGCTCGTGTCATACACATCAAACCCAGAGAGGGATTTAATATGCACACACTTACACCACAGAAAATGGTTAGATCTTCATGAAGGCTTTATAAATGTCTGCAACCAGCAATTCTGTCCTTTCTCTTTCTGTTCATCTCTATTTGTTTCAAAGTCAATATGGTCCACAGAATGACATTAAAGCCGAAAGATGTCATTTCCGCCCCTTTAGCATCACCACTTACAGTTATTAAACTGTGGTTAGAGAATTTGGCTTTCAGCTTTATTTTCGAATGTTTCTGTGATTACCTCACCTCTCCCCTGTGGCCTGTTTCAACAATCAAATGAGATATAAAGAGAGAAAGAGATAGATGGTCAGGAAATTTTTAATGGAGAACATGAAGGGGGTCAGCCATCAGTACACCACCAGGCCTGCTGCTGCTAGGTGCTGCCTTTTCTCTCCTGCCTGGGCGGCTCCAACACTATGTTTTCATCATTTATTTGATCGTGTTTCAATATGTAAAGGGGATACCAAATTATGTCAAATGTGATATTTCATCTGTTTGTGAATAATGCACTGGTTTGCTTTGATTATAGAGGAGTATTATTTAACACTAATCTCCTGCTCTCTAACAATTAAATAGTGTTTTATGGACAGACTAAAAGGGTTCATGTAACCCCATAACCCTGCTTCATTCTATTATGGCGAGGTTTTGCCAACTGCAGTTCATTGTCCCTTATCAAACACATGATTAACTGTAGGCCTCATGTCTGGATTCATTTAATTAATCCTAAAATAGCCCTTACAACCGTCTCAGCTGCAGAGACACCACCTCATTTAAAGTAAAATATAGCCCCTCTTTAAGTCCCTCTTTAAAGCTCATTCTGTGACTCAAATCAATAGTAGTAATAATTTTTAGATTGTACAGTTTATGCAGGACTTTTATTGTGAAGTAGTTAAGAAAGGTTGTTTCAGTCACTTCTTGGGCTAATGAATTCAGAAGAAAGCAATATGTTAGTTGATCCTTTAACCTGCACCCTTGGTAGTCATCCCTGCATTGGGCTCGGAAATGTTAAGGTTTTCTGCATGAGAATGAGAGAGCTGCTTTGTAGAGTGTGAACTAGCGAATGTAACTTGCAAGTGAAGGCATATATACATACACCGCCTACAACATGGCTGCTGTGTGTATTTATGACTTTCGCCTGAAATGAGTTTCTGACATCAATGCAACCTAACCTTGTATATAGTGCTCCTGCTCAGCATGCTCCAGTGTCCACCGGCCTTGCGCCTGTCTGTCCGCCTACTATCTCTGCTTCGCCCAATGAGCTCCATTTGGAGCCACAGATAGCCAATCAGGCACCTGAGCCTGATGCTGAGCAGATTCCTGAGCAAACAACCGTGGACAGGTAAATTTAAATGCTTGTGTGACCTTTTCTTGGTTTTCCTATTCCCTCAGTATTCAAACATGCCGTGTATCCATTTGTGTTCTGTCTGTTGTCCTTGTTGTTGTTGTTCTTTTCTGGTATGCATATTTGGGTTTAATATTTTAATTTCTTTAGAAATGTAATTATTTACAGGTCATCATTTTGGTTTTGTGTAGCACATTAGTGGGACAGGTTTTTTGTTAGACGGTCAAAATTATGTGGACACCTCCTTCTAAAAAATGGGTTTGGCCAATTCACTAATTTCTGTAGGGACAAATCTTAATGTTGTATTGTTTTCAGTGGAATTACTGGAATAGCCAAACCTGTTTATTAGAAGTAGGTGTTTACATGCTTTTGGCTGTATTGTGTATTTCAATGTTAATTAACCTCTATTAGTTAAGAGGCACATGCTAAAGATGTTTAAGAGATGTATTACTATTAGGGTGCTGTTACATTTTAACCTACGATTAGAGAGTTTTCAGGACATGCAAGTAATGTGTTAGAACAAAGAGCCTCTATTGATCACTGGAAACTCCAACCACAGCCAGTCCTCATAATCAATAACTGTAATTTTCTAACATGGTCAGCTTTAATTTAACCTTGTTACAGCTGCTGCTTCTAGGGCTACTGTTTAAGATTGTTGCACGCAAAGATATCCATACAATGTCATGTAATTAATAAAAGCCGTAGCCTTATTTCTTGATCATTTTGATTTAGGTGACCAGGGCTGCATTTCGCGAAAGCATTGTAAGCCAAAATTTATTGTAGATCTATTTTCACCAAGAGTCTCTGCGATCAACTTAGCTCACAATGCTTTTGAGAAACGCCTGGATCTTTACTACAGGAGGTGATCGAATCACACAGCTTACATTAAGACTTTTCATGTTTAGCCTCCATGATGGATATTCCAGACTCCTGAAAATCCTGAAATACATAATCACATGTCAAATTGGACCTTGTGTCATTAGCTACAGGAACATTGTATTTCTAGAAATACAGCAGTTGTTGTGGCACCAAAAGATATTTGGACTCCTAAGCCGCACTTAAAAATGTGCAAATGTTATTGCATTAGAAAACAAAATATTATACCAGGTGGCATCTGCATTCAGATGGTGCTAGATCTTTTCTCTGAGCTAACTGGTCCCACATTTAGTGAATGTGTTTCCTGATGTTCACACAGGTGCCCTAGCAAAGTAACCACATGAATACCTAATGCAGTTACATCCATGCTTTTTACATACTAATATGGCTTTAAATGTCCAAATATTTTCTGGAGCTACTGTATCTATTTAGTCTTTGTCTGCATGTTTCTTTGGATACTGTTAATTTGTGTTAGCATGTTCACATGATGGTAAAGTCATTATTTTTGGTCTATTAGCTGTGTCTCTTATCAACCTCAGACAAAACGAGCACAGCATCGATTTGATTAAACCAATGCATTTGTGATTTGTCCAATGCATTTTTATGTATTTGGCAGTCATACAGCTATGAGTGTGCATGGTAGCTGTCCGGCTCAGTCTGAGCATGATACATTTGACTGTCCAACTTTTTTGTCTTTGTTATATTGTAGCTTCAGCTTGCAGACTTCTAGTGGTCACACATCCCAGTACAAAACCTCCTTCTCCAGGTACTGCTGTGGTCCTGCTCTATTGTCAAATGAACAAGTGTGTTTCATCTCTGCCACTGTCAGTGTTTGTCTGAAGGGAGGAAAAAAAACTGTTATTGTATTGTTGTTTTTTAAGCCAACTGACCCAAAGGATTATACTTATGCTTTGTGAACTTTTTTGTTATAACTATTAGATTATACCTTGGTTCTTTGGATATGTTTCTATTTATGAAAATGAATTGCGTGACCTGGACAACACTGTTGAGGCTCTTCTAACATAATGTTTTGGTTTTGTACTGGTCTTTATTACTCTTTCTGTGAGTCACTGCACTGTTAAAGCAACACTAACTTTTGCATAGAAAATTGTGATCATGGTAACAAACAACAGGTAAGACAACATCAAACCAGAGTATGTGATCAGACATCATTATTAACAGTATGACTCAAATAACTAATAATAATAAGGTTACATAATGTTTTAAAATTTACTATTTATATTTAACATTTTTAAACATTTACATATTTTCATATTTAATGTTATTTGAAGTAAAAAGATTGGAGGTGAAATAGTTTCTGTGCTCTGTTAGTTTGCTATTCGAATTGGAATGTTCCACAGCTTGTGGTTTGGTCTTCTGCAGTTCTTATGCCCAGCCACCACCCATGCAGCAGCCACCACCCATGCAGCGGCCACCACCCATGCAGCCGCAGCCACCCATGCAGCAGCAGCCGCCACCCATGCAACACAGCTCCATCCAGATCCCTGTAGGTCCACCTCCACCTAAAGTGGTCAGCACTGCTACCATTGTGCCCACAGCCTACCCTGCTGCCCCAGGTAGCCATTGTACATGTGTGTATATTTCAGTGTACGTGTATAATCATTTTAAGTGGTGAGCAACAAGATATTTTTGTCGCTAATTGATTTGTATCTTCCAGCACCTGCTCCAACAATGTTCCACACACCTGCTCCGGCTCCACCTGCACCTGCTCCTTCAGCCCCTCCTTCCAGCAGGCCCCCTTGGGTTACTGATGATAATTTTTCCCATAAATTTGACCCTAGCAAAACCACCACCACAAGTATCAAAGTGCAGCCCCTTCCCCAGGCTGCCCCACCTCCACCAGCCTACATCCCCAACCCTGCCCCTGCTCCAGCCCCAGGCCCTGCTGCACCAAGCCCTGCATTCAACAAGCCCGCCCCATTCCCACCTGTGGCCCGTGGAGTTGCTCAAAGAGCAGAGCGGTTTGCAGCCAGCGGCAGAACACCTCTTTGTGGATCCTGCAACGGCATCATCAGGTATGATTACACTTACAAAATACATCAACTGTGCAAAATACATCTGTCTTGACATGACCTCTTGTAATATATATGTCATGGACGTCATAAATCATTATTTCCCCTGGTGGCACCAAACAGAAAATACATTTTTAAATCTTTATTCCACTACTTGGACTATTTAGTAGTGTGACCCAAACTCACGTAATTAAGTCAGTATTGCTATGCCATGCCACTAAAGAAAACATTAGCAACAGCAGAAATTATGTGGTGTACCTTTAAGATTATGCTCCTGGAATATGACCAAATAAGTTTAAAGACATTTGTCATTTATCAATGTTCAAAGAACTTTTTATTATGCCATATTGTAATTGAACCCTTTAGGGGACCATTCCTGGTAGCATTGGGTCGTTCTTGGCATCCGGAGGAGTTCAACTGCCATTACTGCCATGCATCTCTGGCTGATGTCAGTTTTGTGGAGGAGCAGAATAGTGTTTACTGTGAAAACTGCTATGGAGAGTTCTTCGCACCTACCTGTGCCCGCTGCAACACCAAAATCATGGGGGTAAGCTGAAGAACTCACTAGGTTTGCTTACAGTAGACACATTTCACAGTTTCTGACAGGAAACCACTCAACATCTGCTCCACAGGAAGTGATGCATGCACTGAGACAGACCTGGCATACCACCTGCTTTGTATGTGCAGCTTGTGGGAAGCCCTTTGGAAACAGCCTCTTTCATATGGAGGATGGGGAGCCCTATTGTGAGAAAGGTATAAGAACCACCAGTTTCTGTATACAGTATGGTACCAGTATGGTTCCAGTCTGTGCTGCTGTATTTTCACGAACTGTTTCTGTCACCAGATTACATCGCTCTCTTTAGCACAAAGTGCCATGGCTGTGACTACCCCGTTGAGGCAGGAGATAAATTTATTGAAGCTCTTGGCCACACATGGCATGATACTTGCTTTATTTGTGCGGTATGTACAAAGTCAATGTTTCATCAAAGATGGTTCATAAATAATTAAGAAATGAGGAATTATGGGTCATAATCATGTTTCTCTCTTGCATACAGGTGTGCAATGTGAACTTGGAAGGACAACCTTTCTACTCCAAGAAGGACAAGCCCTTATGCAAGAAGCACGCACATGCCATCAATGTGTAGATGTTTTAATGGTGCTAAGCAAGCTGTCTGTGAAGGAACTGAATGCAATTTACATAACATCCGCATTGAGGTTCTTTGACAAGACATCAGTGCCAATCCAAATTAAATAGAAATATTTTAAGAATTGACTGAATTGTACATACACTAGGTGTTTTGGCACAATGCACATAGAGTATGATTTATTTTAGTCCTAATACTTTTGCATACATTGCATACATGCACTTGTTTGCCTAATATACATTATTGTAACTGATGTAACATCACATTCACATTTTTGATTTGGTGAATTTATACAAAGGATTTTTAAGAGATTGATGCAACTTTGATTTGAATAGAGAGCATTGAATAAGTTATATGTGGGTAAATGGTAAAGCTGGTCTGGTAAAGCTGACGTATATCCCTATTTATGTTCAGTCACAGTCTTGATGTCATCTCACATAATGCATAGATCAGAAACAGAGCTTCAATCTATAGACAGCAACAGTCATGCATTTTACACCTTAAGCCCTTAAACAAATCTTAATCAATACATTTTTCATGTGAACATCATTTTTTTATTTGTTGGTCAGATAATTTTAAGATCATAATGGTGTTAAAACAGAATTTAGTCATGGGAAGTGACCACTGAATTTGAATGCTCACAAGTGTGTGTGCAAAACGGTATAACTTCCATCCTGTGAGGCTTAACAAAGTGCCCTTAAGATACTTGTTTGTTGTGTTCTTCTGAGCAAAAACTCAATATTTACATAATGTATTCAAATTATGTACTGTTTTCAATAGCACATATAATTGTTTCCTTTGCCAAGAATGAGGAATTCTTAATTTAATTAAAAGACAAGGTCCGTTTTACCACCACTGTCATTTTGATCTCTCGACAGCCTGTTTTTAATGTTCTCCTAAAAAATAGTATCAAACGTGTTAACTGAGAGTTTGTTATTTGTATTCTCTGTGGGTAGATGCTACCCAGGTGCAACTCTATGATTACATTTAAAATACAGTTATTATTATATTACAGTTACCATTATTATATATTAGAGTTATTATGTAATGCCACTTGGCTATCACAAAAATGTCAAATTTTAAGATTGTTGACACAGATTTTTTCCTTCAGCCTGTGTGATATTTTTATGCATACAATTTTTGAACTTGAACAAAATTGTTTTTCAGCTGGACATGTTTTATGAGTGTGTCCTTGGCTTGTCAGTATATTTTCACTGCCATATATTGAATTTATTCTAACATACCACAGGAGTTTCTAGGACTACTTTAAATTTCAAGTTATTTGAAAATGTTATTTACACAAATAGCAGTTTGGCTTGTGATATATGCCTCTTGAAGTTTTATCTTAGCTTCTTTTTTTACAATACATTTACATAGCATTACATTTATAGCAGACTTGGGTTTATATAGGAATCATTGTGTCATATTAGCATGCTCCAGGAACCGGCGTAATTTAATGCTATTGAATGTACAACAGTCACTTTTTACATAATGTAATATCACAATATTGTCAGCTGCCATATTCTGCAATTTACGTGGGATTTTAAACTGAAAGCATTCAAGTGTCAAGTTACAGAGACACTAAATGGAGCCATTCATAATTTCCTGAACTTGAAACAGCAACAAAACAAAAATCTATGTATTGGACACTGCGCCTATATATTTATCAGCATGAAGTTATGGAGTTTCTGATAAAAGGGGTATTTAATGCAGTGCTTTGTGAAATAATGCTAATTCAATCTCTCTCACTGGATATCTAAGTAACAAAAAATGGTTAAGATGTGGCTCTTTAAAATAGTGTAGTAACTTGTCTTATGTCTACTTAATGGGTTATATGTGTCCTGAGAAGATGAAAATATAAGTAGGATTACTGATAGTGGTCTTTGATCTTTTTTTATTCATTTTTGGGGAAAACAGCCTTGCATTGTGCTTGTGTTATCTAGCCCTTTACTGAAATGTCCAGAAATTAAAAATGAAATTATATTTCCATTAATTTCTTGAACATAACTAGTACAAAAATTGAATTGCTTTATACAAACTAACAACGCATAACTTTAGGTGGTGAATGTTTTTAATGCGTGATTAAATGTTATAGCACCGTACTACAGACTGGACAGATAATTACTCATTCAAATTTGTGTTATTTATTTGCATTGTTTTGTTGTATTTAAATCTAAATCATGTTCATCCTGCACACTATCAAATGATGATAAAACTGTTTTAAAGAAGGTATGTATTGTACATTATTCTCAA
The DNA here is from genome assembly GCA_036877585.1 of Botia kubotai. Taxonomy (NCBI): domain Eukaryota; kingdom Metazoa; phylum Chordata; class Actinopteri; order Cypriniformes; family Botiidae; genus Botia; species Botia kubotai. Next base: position 13,231 of record JAZGTI010011218.1, read on the forward strand.
ATGCCATACGTGCTAGAAATAAAATAGTTCTTATGTGTAGAATTTCACTATGAAACGGATAGTTACTCTTATATAAACACACGTGACATCATTACATCAGTATTACTGCGCTCCTGTTTCTGTGTGTTGCTCTTTGTGAAGAACTACGTTGCTTGGCGGACGAATAGTATTTTTATTACCATCGTTATATTTTTATTGCTACGTGTTTATTTTATTTTATGGTATATGGAACAAGCCTTCTATAAAAGCAATAAGCACAGTGAAGTTGTGGTTTCCAGTGTGAGATCTTCCTGCCTAAGGTTCTGCCTAACAAAGCCCCTTACATGTTGTAAATTCAGTGTAAACTGCGGCTTCTTTTGGCGTATTTCTTCATTTCCCAAAAATATTGTATTATGACGGTAAAAAAAAATCTACACAACACAAAGTTGAAGGTGCGGTTTTAATCGCGGGAGTGGTATTTGAGATCAATCAACAGGAGGCGCTGTTGAATTAGGTGAACCGATGCGCTCGGGTTTCGTATCTTGACTGTCCGCTGCCTGCGTGTAGTTGTAATTCGTCAGTGAGTGCGATGAGGTGTGCGGGTATGGTCAGTGTCAGACCCTTTATCGGATCTCAGTGAGTGTCGACCACAACTCTGAATTATCCCACTGTTGAGAGCTCTTAATGTGACGGGACAAACGGTTTATTAAAGAATTTCAACGGTAAGTTGAGTGAATGTAAAGTGTTATATTGGCTAGGCTAACGCTTTTCGGCGAAAGTTTTTCACTGAATTCAATTTACCACGTAATGTCGTAAAACAACTTATTGACAGTAGAGCCGTACTATATTGTTAACTACGCGGTATACAAATGTATAAGCGTTAAATTATCAAATGTTGGTGGTTTACTGGTTTGTTTGGTCATTCTGTCAGAATTCTTCGGAGTGAACTGCTGTAGTTTCAGTCGAGAAGGTAGCTACTGTGCTACTGCTGTTAGCTATTCAAAACACATCGTCAGTTACTTATTTAACTACTAATAATAACTGTATTTGCAAGACACCACTGTATTGTTTTAATCCAATTTGTCATGTGTTTTAAATGCCTTAAGTTTGTAAAAATTAGTAAAAGTTTTTAAGTCGACAGTCACGGAATGCTAACAACCGAATTTTCTGTGCAAACTGACAACATTGTGATTATCGCTAATGTTTCTTATGAAAACTTTTATGAATTATGCAATATTGTGTTTCCCTATATGTTTGGATTGTTTTGATATTTTGTTGTGTTTTGCTCATAATTCATGGTGTTTTTGGTCATGCTTCCAACGCTCAATACAAAATCCTGCTATTACTTTATGTATGCGTTTTAAAGTCGTGCAGTACGCGCTGCTTTCGTGTGTTTTCGTGTTCCGCCGCGTTTCATCTTATGTATTGCTGTGCTGAATTTTGTCTTTTTTGACCTGCTTCTCTCCCTCTCGATAGAAAAGCTGCTTTTAATTAATGGGTTCTGGGGGAAGGGGGTCTGTTCAGCTCCTTTACTTTCTCAAGGTTTAGAGGTCTAGTACACAAGGAGGTCAAAAAACAGATGGTAACACTGTGGAGCTATCTGCTCCAAAAGGCCTGGAGGAGTAAGGCTTAGACTGGGGAACGTGGATTTATTTTAGAAAATTGAAGCTAAATGTCTACAGTATATGGTTGCCAGACAGCTGTACATTCCACAGCTTACTGCGTTGTAAAAAGTAACATGGGTCAATATCTGTGAGCACAGTGCTGGTCGGAGCTTAGGGTCTGTTAATAAATGCAAAAGACTATGTGCTTGCTTGTATGTCCAGATATATGTGTGAGAGTGATGTAGCATGCGACTGTATGTACGGTAACTGCTAGGGCAGTTATTTGTACTGCCCTCCTTTAGATGCGAATTAGTAAGCAATTGTTATGCAAACTGCTTAAAGTACAAAGAAAGAAGACTTGAACTAATAGTTCTTTATAGTTGTACAGTACAAATGTTTCTCCATGTATTTTCGTTCATTGCTCTTATCGGAATGTGACCTTTTCATCGGCACAGACCTTCCCGGTGTATAAATACGATCAGAAATGAATCTCATGATTGTTTAAAAGGCTGCAGTGTCATACAACAACAAACACATTTATTTCCTTTGCTAATCTGTTATTTTTAATATCAGCCAGGCCTAAATTGAGTAGCCCTGGAGTCCTCTAGGAGTGTGTTTCAGCCTGAGCCACAGTGAGAGAGATCAGATTGCAGTGGGAGTCTGTGGCGAGGTGGCAGCGGGGAAGTTGGAGGGGAGGGGGGTATGAGGCCGGGAGGGTTAAGAGGCAGCGTAGATCAGGTTTCACATCCCTGCCTGCGTTCCTCAGGCTGCTGCGCCATCTAAAGTCAACCCCCCACCTCTCCTCCCTGACTAACCCTGGAGACAGGGTGGCTAAGCAGGGAAGAAAAACATACACAGCCACCTCAGACCTGTCCCTGAATGTACCAGCTACCTCATCACAAAGGTGCTGATGTATCCCCCTACTGCACCCCATTTACATTTAGGCATTTGGCAGACGCTTTTATCCAAAGCAACTTATATTGCATTATACTACACATTGATCACTATGCTTTGAGTATGTGCAATCCCTGGGATTGAACCCATGACCTTGGCGTTGTTAACGCCATGCTCTAACCACTGAGCTACAGGAAAGCTACATTTAATCATATCATTCTAATCGAAAAGGTGGAAAACTAATTGAGCCCAACTAATTGGGCTCTTATTGAACTCTTATTATGAACTATTCTTTAACACTTCCTGTAGGCTCTGTAGTTATGTGCAGTTGTGCTTCCAGTTGCTCATTGAGAATGGTAGAAAAATGAGCGAGAGCATTATTTTCTGTCAGGGTTGGAATGATGGCATTTCTGATAACGTTAGATTTGATAAAGCTATTCAGTAGGAGGCTGGTGTACTGCTGTGTCTTTGTCATGAGGAGGGAGAGTGGTCCTTGTTTATCCAGTATGCCCCAGGTGTCCTTTAATGGTATTGATTTGCTTTAAATACACTTAGCTATTGTTGTAAATTATTTAGAGTGCCACCAGTTGGTGAATTCAAAGATGGGTTGGGATAGTGCAAAGACGACCAAAAGTATTTTGGTCTGGTCTTGTAACAAGTCAGAAAGCTTGTTTATCTTATTATGTATGTTATTTTGGCGTAGAGACCCAGATCATTGAATAATGTGTATGTGGCTTTTGTTTTGTTACAGAATTGCCATGTGATGAGCATCTTGTGAGGCGCAAGTAACTGTTTTGTAACTGCTAAATGTCAAAACGACTTTCACACCAGGCCTTGTTTATACCAGGACTTTCCTGTTTGTAAAGCAGCTGTTCTTATTCCACTCATTGACACAGTTGATGTCTTTTGTTTTAGCTTAGCTGCTGTTAAAGCTGACATTAACCAAACTATAGAACTTGATTACTTATTTGTAGTTGAATATTGGTATTCAAAATGGAACCGAAGAACCGTGATACAACACTCTCGTATGCACCGTGGTACTCCCATGGCGTTCCAAATGGCCCCCACCTCGTGCTGCTCTGACCCTACCCTGGCCCGTTGCTGAGGTTGACCTCACTTTACCTCACTTTACCTTGTCACAAAAC
>JAZGTI010011219.1:0-16850 GCA_036877585.1 Botia kubotai
GAGTTTGCCATTCTTAGGATGTTGCTACACAACTCAGAGGGCCGCTGTGTCTACATCACACCAATGGAGGCTCTGGCTGAACAGGTATATATAGCATTTATTAGATATATCAGAAAACCTAATGTAAAAATGGTTTCTTTAGATTAACAAGATGATCTTGTAATCTTGAAATGTTTTGTTGTGCAGGTCTTTGTTGACTGGCACCAGAAGTTCCAGGAGACTTTGAATAAGAAGGTTGTGTTACTCACTGGCGAGACCAGCACTGACCTAAAGCTGCTGGGTAAAGGTGACATCATTGTCAGCACCCCAGACAAGTGGGACATCCTGTCTCGTCGTTGGAAACAGAGGAAGAACGTGCAGAACATTAGCCTCTTCGTTGTGGACGAGGTTCATCTCATCGGAGGAGACAATGGAGTAAGATTGCTTTTAATTTCATACAATTATTTAAAACACACAATTTTATCTAAAGTGCTATTCGTTATTTTTCTGGATTATTTTGAATTAACAAATTTTCTATCTACAGAACTCATTCTCATTGTTTTAAAATTAGTTCTGTTAGGTTTTTATTTATTTAGCATGATGGTTTTTATTATAAAAAAGAAATGTTTTGCAATTCTGCCTCCTTCCTGTGTCTTTTTAGCCTGTGTTGGAGGTGATTTGCTCCAGGATGAGATACATCTCCTCTCAGATTGAGCGGCCCATCCGTATTGTGGCTCTCAGTTCGTCTCTGTCGAATGCTAAAGACGTGGCCCACTGGCTCGGGTGCAGCACCACGGCAACCTTCAACTTCCACCCCAATGTCAGACCGGTTCCTCTGGAGCTTCACATCCAGGTTTGAAGCTCTCTAAAATGAACTGGATTTTCAAAGTACCATTGTGAACTTCTTGACCTAATTTAAATTGGATGGATCTGAATACAAGACATCTTGTTGACATAAAATGAGCTTTTATACTTTAACTTTTTACTCTCTTCAGGGCTTCAATGTGAGTCACACACAGACTCGTCTGCTATCCATGGCTAAACCTGTGTATCACGCAATCATGAAACACTCCCCATCCAAACCAGTGCTGGTGTTCGTGCCATCAAGACGGCAGACTCGTCTCACCGCTATTGATATCCTCACCTTCTGTGCTTCGGATGTGGTTCCACAAAGGTATTGATGTTATAGAATCGTGTTATAACACTGTGGTTTACATTGTTCTTGACTTCAGTCAGCTTCAGTTGTAATGTCAAACATCACACACCTTGTTCTACTTAAAGGTTCCTGCACTCTACTGAGAAGGATCTGGCCCCATTCATGGAGAATCTCTCTGATACCACACTGAAGGAGACACTCTCTAATGGGGTGGGCTACCTGCATGAGGGCCTTTCACCAACAGAGCGCAGGATTGTGGAGCATCTCTTTATGTCTGGTATGGCATCTGACTAATAATCAATGAAGTCTAATGCCTTATTTTTTAATCTAATGCTTTCTTTTAAGATGTCAAAGCTAAAACCTGACACTTCTATTGCAGGTGCCATTCAGGTGATGGTGGCTTCTCGCTCGCTGTGCTGGGGCACTAATATTTCTGCCCACCTGGTGATTGTAATGGACACACAGTACTACAATGGAAAAATCCATGCGTAGGTGTTTTCACAACCTCAACAAAACATTGAGTCAGATAATTGGCAATTTTCACCAGTTGTTCATATCACTTTCCTTTATTAGGTATGTGGACTACCCAATCTATGATGTTCTGCAGATGGTAGGGAAGGCCAATCGCCCTCTGCAGGATGACGAGGGGCGCTGTGTCATCATGTGCCAGGGGTCCAAAAAGGTAAAGCTGACTAACCAATTTACTTAACACTAGCACCCCAGTTGTTAGTTGTTTCTGCTACCTCATTTTAAAGTTTTTGCTGTCTCGTTCTTTTGCTTTAATGTTGTTTATTTGCTTTGTTTTATGACGTTTACACTTTCTCGCTCCGTCAGGACTTCTTTAAGAAGTTCCTTTACGAGCCTCTGCCTGTGGAGTCTCACTTGGACCACTGTCTCCACGACCATTTCAATGCTGAGATCGTCACAAAGACTGTTGAGAACAAACAGGACGCCGTGGACTACCTGACATGGACGTTTCTGTACCGCCGCATGACCCAGAACCCCAACTATTACAATCTGCAGGGTGAGGAACCACAGAACCTTCAGAGCCACATGCAGATCTTTACTGCAGCAGAAAGTTTTCATATTTTAACCTATATATGATATATTTTATATATCAACTCAGCTTTACAATTTCTCTGAAATGTTATATATATATCACTTTGCAGGTATGTCTCACCGTCACCTGTCTGATCATCTGTCCGAGCTGGTGGAAAACACCTTGCAGGATCTGGAGCAGTCCAAATGCATCAGCATTGAAGATGAGATGGATGTTGCGCCTCTGAACCTGGGCATGATCGCAGCCTACTACTACATTAACTACACCACCATTGGTTAGAACTGGCTTTAATACATTTCATTAAAAATAACACCACGCTCTGGGTTAATGTGAGGTCTGACTTATTTGTGATCTCTCCAGAGCTGTTCAGTATGTCACTGAATGCCAAGACAAAGATTCGAGGCCTCATTGAGATCATCTCCAATGCTGCAGAGTATAAAAACATTCCCATCAGGCACCATGAAGACACTCTGCTGCGGCAGGTCAGTCAGACACATTTCCCTTTACTGACCTTTATTTTCAATTTTTTTCTGCAATTTCAGTCTTTAATACAAAAGACTGCATCAGAGCTCTATGTTTGCCTTTTACAGCTGTCTCAGAAAGTCCCTCATAAGTTAAACAATCCCAAGTTCAATGACCCTCATGTGAAGACCAACTTGATGCTTCAGGCCCATCTATCCCGCATGCAGCTGAGCGCAGAACTTCAGTCAGATACTGAAGAGATCCTCAGCAAGGTAAGTCTATTAAAGCTGAACACTTTCAGCAAGTGGTGTAAACAACAGAAGGTAAAAATGATATGACATCAAGTGACATGTTTCCTAAGTCTTGCTGTCTATGTGTCCAGGCTGTGCGGCTGATCCAGGCGTGTGTGGACGTGCTCTCAAGTAATGGTTGGTTGAGTCCAGCCCTGGCTGCCATGGAGCTGGCTCAGATGGTCACACAAGCCATGTGGTCTAAAGACTCCTACCTGAAGCAGCTACCGCACTTCACTTCCGAACATATCAAACGCTGTACAGATAAGGTGAGAACTGTACAGATAACTTTACAGATAAGGTTTTGTTGTCTTTTGCTGTCTGTCTCATCTTAATTCTGCTGTGTTTATGTGTAGGGTGTAGAGAGCATCTTTGACATCATGGAGATGGAAGACGAGGACCGTACTGCTCTGCTACAACTTTCAGAAATACAAATGGCCGACGTGGCACGGTTCTGTAACCGCTATCCCAACATTGAGCTCTCATACGAGGTGGCTGAGAAGGATGACATCAAGAGGTATGATCTCAAAGGGTTCAGTTCATAATGAGCCACTCAAATTAAGCTGTTGGATGGCCAAAGTGTGAAGTTTAATCTGAAGGTTATGCTGGAGATATTTATTGTACTCTCTTGTGCTTACAGTGGAAGTCCTGTGGTTGTTCAAGTGCAGTTGGAAAGAGAAGAGGAAGTTACAGGGCCTGTCATAGCACCTCTGTTCCCTCAGGTCAGTCTCCCTCAACACAGACTCAAGTTATATACATCAAGGTTGTGTGTAATATATAGTGAAGAGCTCAAGTTAGTCTAATTTTGATCTTGTTAACACCCGTTTGTGCAGAAACGTGAAGAAGGTTGGTGGGTTGTTATTGGAGACCCCAAATCAAACAGCCTCATCTCAATCAAGAGACTAACTCTTCAACAGAAAGCCAAGGTTGGTTCTGCCCTTATGTCTAATGAAATTCTGTGTACAGTAGTAAAACGATGTTTAAAAATAGTGATTCAAAGTCAGATCTTTCTTAGAACTCTTGAAAATGGGGTCATTTTTTTTCTCACAGGTGAAACTGGACTTCGTAGCACCTATTGTGGGTGTGCACAACTACACACTGTACTTCATGAGCGACGCCTATATGGGCTGTGACCAGGAATACAAGTTTAGTGTGGATGTCAAAGAGGCAGACAGTGAGGGAGACAGCGACAGTGATTAGTCATAGTTGACAGTCATGTTGTCCAAGTTCATGTTTTTTATATTGTGGCTGTTTAGTTTTTCATTGTGATTTAAATAAAGAATACTGTAAATTGAAGATTTTGTTTTGTACTTTATTAAAAGGTCAATGAGGTACTTCAATGATAAACTTCATGATAAAGCAGCTTTTCTAGATATTAATGTTTAGTGAGCTCGCTATTGCAGGGTCGCCGAACACACTGGTGTACGAGGTCTTAAGGTAGTGGACGTAGTTCTGCAGGCTGCGATTGGTGCTGTTCACCTGCTCTAACTGGTTCTTCATGTCTTGAAGTTTGCACTGAAATCGCTTCTCCATCTGAAAAATACCATATGCTAGTTCTGAAAAGGTCTTACCTTGTAGGTGCAAAATCTCTTAACATTTGACATTAAAGGAACATTCTGGTTAAGTACAAGTGCTCTCTCTGGCATGCTGTGGCATGCTACCAAATTACACACAAAATAATACAATGCCTTTGTTATGCAATAATCCATACAATAATACATAATATTAATCTTTAAATGATGATTTTCATAATATTTAGCTAGTTGTGTAATGCAAAGTTCTTGTAGTTAGTCTACGTGAGACTTACGTCATCCTTGCTGCGGCGCAGCTGACCTAGCTCAGTTTTAGCCAGGCTCAGCTGGGTCTCCAGATCCAGTTTTTTGGACTGAGCTGAGCGTTCTTTGGACAGCACCCGCTCTAGGCTCTGATCCACCTATAAACAAAGGCTGAACTTTACAAATCACGCACATACTAAACAACTACATATGTTCAATGTTTATTGCTAAGCTATAAGACCAATGGATTGTGTTGGGACCTGTCTCTGTGCCTCCTCTCTGGCCTGCTCCACCTGTCTGTACAGGGAGTCACATTCCCGAGTCTTATCCTCTAGACGCAACTGTGAGTTGTGGATGGTCTCCTCCCTCTTGGCGATGATCTCAAGCAGATCTCTGTTTTGAATGCTGGTCTCTTCCATTTTCCTGCATGCCAACAAAATAATTTTTAATTCCACAGAAGAGACTATAATTTGTCAATTTTGAGGCCTTTAAAAATGTGCAGAGGACCTTTCCATGCTTTCCACAGAGCATTTTAGCTTCTTATTTTCGTCCACTAGAAATGTGTTTTTCTCCTGGAGTGTCTCTATTTTACAATCCTCCTGCTCCATCTACATAGATAACAAAGAAATCAATATCACAGATTATTAGATCTCATTATCTGGGGTGTAAACAATGTGCACATGTGGTCTCGATAAACTACCTTGATCCTTAGCTCAGACAGAGTACTGGCTTGCTCTGCATTTCTTCTGTTCTGTATGTTGATGTTCTCTCTGGTTTCCCTAAGATGCTCCTCAGAGCGCTTCAGAGCTTCTTGCAGCACCTCCATCTCCTTCAGCTGGGTATGGAGCTGCTTGCGGCCCTGGTCCACCTCTCTCTCCACCTCTGCACGATCACTCCGTGCTTCCTTCTCTGCCAGTTCCAGTCTCACAGCGTATTCCTGGGATTCTAAACGTGTCTTTTGCAGCTGCAAGCCATTGAAAAGTTAGTGCTGAATGCAGGTGGATTTTATGAGCTGTGAGTACGGTATGTTGAAAGCACCTGACTTTTGTACCCCTCCACTAGACTCTCAAAGTCCTTCAATGTGATCTTCAGCTGCTGGACTTCTGATTGAGACAAAGACAGCCTGTCTTCTGTGGCTGATAGAGTGGTCTAACGGGATACATGAAACAAAAATCAAAAGTTAAAACCATCCTGGATTGTTTTTTAAACTGAGTTTGCTGCAATGTATTCTGGGATTACATTGTCTTTAGATCTTGACCAAAAAAGGTATCTTAGAAGAATTAAAAAATTTTTTTTGGAGCAGAGCTATAATGTGTGAAAGACAAGTCAATAACTAGACAGTCAGAGCAATTGCCTTGAGTCTCTGGTTCTCAAGTTTAGTAGAGGTGGTCTCTGAGGTGAGGGAGTGCAGACGGCTGAGAAGCCCCTCCCTCTCAGCACAAGACTTCTCCTCGCAACTGCGCAGCTGTTCGGTAACCTCAGTGAGGCGACTGCAAAGAAATCTAATGTTAAAACCTGAATGGTCCTAAATGTATGTAAACTTTACTTTCTTGCAAAATATGATTTACTTTTGGAATAAAATATATTTTCATTACATGCTTTCTGAAATTAACCCAGATCAGCTTTTTACATCACTTTGATGGCAAACCATCAATACCTTTGAAAGCAGAACTATTTGTATAAAGGAACTATAAACGCACAGGCCTAAAGACTATAAATTACTTATAAGACACAATCCATAACTAAATAACTACAAATCCATACAAATAACTAATTATAGTAAATGCACATAAGAGTCATTGACCTATTTAAGGTGGTGATCTGTAGCTCATGTTGGCTCTTATCTCTGTTCTGTTTGGAGTAACGCTGTCGAAGCTCCTCTGCATTGGAAAGGGCCTCTGCTAACTGAGCCTCCTGAATGAATGACACAAACACCAATCATGGTCCACACTGCATGATTCATACCACCAAACTACATATAAATTATCTTTCAGGCCTTTCTCAAGTCATAAGGAATTACATTATACAGCAAGGTAAGTCAAATGAACTCATTTTCTGAACCTTCTCCAGAAGTTTTGCAGAGAGCTGGGCAGCTGTGGTCACACTTTGTTCAGCCTGTTTCCTCTGGTCCTCCAGCATCTGTTTGTTGATGTCTCTGTCCCCTTCACAGTGCTGCTTCAGCTCTTTCATCTGCTCCAGCAGGCCCTGGACCTCTTCTTGCTGCTGCTGCAACATTCCCTCTAGTCTCTGTGTTCAGTACAGTACAGTAATAATTAAGTATTACATTGTTTTGGCTTTTACTACTCCATACAGTACTCTGAATTTTACAATCAGTAAGGCCTGTATGATCTCTGTATATTTATTCATAAATGAAATAAATAAAACCATAAATTCTGTGAAAAGCGAGAGTTCTGAGGTGCTTTGGAGTTAAGCCTGTGTTGGGCTTACTTGAATCTGAGCCTCCAGATGGTTATTTTCAGCCTCCTTCTTGTGCAGCTGGTTCTGCAGACGACTGCGAGTGGACTCGAGAACCTTTGAGAGCTCTCCTGTGGTCCTCAAATGGTCCTGTGACGACAACAATTACAGCATGCATCCAAAATAAAACTTCTGTATATAAGGTCAGTTATAAATATGTCACAAATGTATTATTATATTCACATCCTAAATTACACCATAGAATATTTGCAGGCGAAATAATAGAAAAAAAATATGTTAATTGATAATCAGGGAGTCTACATTGTTATTACCCTTTCAGTTTCCAAATTCTCAGTTAGCTGATTGGACTCCCTTTCCTTAGTGTTGAGTTTGACTTCAAGCTTCTAACAGAGAAAGTGAGAAGTCGTCAAATCATTAACAAGGAATTTCTGACTTCATTTTCTGATGTTTTAGTTTACAAACCCTTTTATCAGCCTCAGATTCAGCTAGTTTTCTCATCAGTATCTCCCTCTCATCAGACATTCTCAGCGCATCTGTCTGCAGAGTAGAGACTTTGTTTACAAAAAGAATATTGCACATACACAATACTGCAGAAACAAGGTTCAGTTTAGAAAGTTATTTATACCTCATGACCATGCTGCTCCCTCAGAAGTCGACGGAGAGTGCGGTTTGTTACCTCAAACGCAGCAAGTTTTTGCTCCAGTACCTCATGTTGATGACCCAGATTATCAGATTGTGTCTTTGATTGTTTTTTGTCCTGCACACACAAATAACATTTATGCAATAAGATATATAAGGTTTGTGGATGCTTGTATAGTGCTTTGTTATATGCCGTATTTTCATATCAAACATGTACATTCGTAACAGGCTCCACTAAAATTATTAAAGCTTTACAGTTTACAGGCTTCCAAACCTTGAGTTTCCGTATGGTTTCCCTCAGAACTGCCACTTGTTTGGTTGCTGCTTGCCCATCTATCTCAGCCTCCACAAGTTTCCTGAGTAGAGTTCCTATGTCCTGGTGTGGAGCTTCTGACCTGTCAACAGAAGAACACCTAAAAAACATTCTTAACCACCCAAATTAAGGCAATCCTCTGTCTAAAAGGTAATAATGTCAAATAAACCTTGCAGAATTATACCTCAATTGTCCATGCCCCTCTTGCATTCCATCTACGGTGTTACGCAGATCTAACTTGTCACTCCTTGACCTCCTCGATTCTTTGCTGGTTTCCTCTAGTTTTTCCTGGTCTTTTGTTTGCTGCAACTTTACCTGTGGAGTGTTCATGGAAAGTGTCAAGATTTTTATATTTGAACTCAATGTTGTCCACCAGTTTAACACCAAACAGGCCTATTTAGTCAAGACAACTGAGAAATACATTAACAAAGATAAGCACATGATCTGAATATCAAATTTTTACATCCTATACCTCATTTTTTATGCAGTGAACCTCAGACATAAGACTTTCAATTTTTCTCTCATATTCAGCAATGTTGCTAATTACTCCTCTAGCATTATTTTCTTCACTAGACAAGTCTGTGAGCCGCAGAGGAGGTGAGGAAGGGTCAGTGGCCGCTCCTGATGTGACCTCTAAGCAACGTGTCGTGCCCTGCTAACAATGTTTGTTATTAAAGCATTTAAAGTTACATTAAAAATTGTTGTTGTTATATAATTCATGCTGGTAAATAATGGAAATAGATAATAAGACTAAGCAAACCTCCCACTTGTATTCCTTTCGTCTTGAGGCCCTTCCAGGAGGAACCCAAGGAGCTCGGACCTTCACACTTGCAGTCGAACGCAAATGACCCGATTGACCCTGTTGATGATCAAGTTGTGGTGAGTGATTTCACTGTCTGGGTTAAATCACATTGTGACAGACGACATGCAGGCTGACCTGTAAAGGTGGCGCCGCTGAGCTTCTCTGTGGACTCCTTTTTAGATGAACATGGACAGATGTGGAGTCAGGTACATGAACATGAAGGGGCGGGGAAGACGACCGTGTTTTCATCCTTTCAATTAGATGGGACTGGACTGTTTATTTGATGTGCTTTGAGAATATGAAAAATAAAGCCGTCAGTGCGTCATAGGTTTGTAAGATCAGGCACTTAACTGTCACTAGGTACGGTTGCCAGTTCAATGGCCAATCATAATTAGCCTAAACACCAAAACGTCTGCCCCTCTTGTACCTAAAATTCAAATTCTACAGTCAATGTTGTGCACTACCAAAAATTTGATCTTGAAAAACTATATGACAGTGCACAGCAGAGTATAATATTTCGAAACTACTATTTCAGACAAATAAATCCATGCAGTATGTCAAACCTTTTAACCGCGGAAATTAAAACAACCCGCGGCAACAGTTTAAAAGTAGCCTAATTCCGCGGGAAAGCCGGAGACTTGGCAACACTGTCCTTAGGTCTATGTTCTCTAATCCTTTATTTCGGTTCATAATTGGATATTCAGGTAATTTATTTTAAAAATCGGTTAAACCTTATTAATCAAAAAGGCATTCACAAATGTCTGTATGTTTTTTTATAAACTATTCATGATATGAATACAGTTTTAACACTAACCTCAACCCAACGTTGCGTCCCCCGTGTAATGTTGTTTGCTATAGCAGTGGACTCGCGCATGGACAACAATAGCATCCAATCAGAGTTGCGTCTGACATCATAAGTCCCGCCTTCAAATTTTTAAGTCGTATGTCATTGGTTAGTTCGAAACTTTAACGAACATGATTTGAGAAGTGTTTAAACGCCCAAAGAACCGAAGCGTTTTCTGTTTCTGTGGCAACAACGAGTACTACGTTTATGATGACCGCACCCCACTTCCTTCGGGCTTCTACTGTAATAAAAGGCACCCAATAAACCTAATCATCTAATAAAATATTTTTGCTCTTTATTTATTAAAGTAGTGTGTACGTCAAATATACAATTTCTCTTCTAACATTTTTTTATTGAACATAAAATAAAGAACAAATTAAACATGACTACAGACAAAAAACAGACAACCATCTGCTTATGATTTTTAATTTATTTTAATGACATTGTCCAATTATGTAATATCAAAAGATGATGCATAGACAGTTGCTTTTTAAGTGGACATAATAATCTCGCAACTAAAGCAACCTTCAAATTACCATTCCTCAGTTACAAGGCTAGAATTTAAGTTAAACCCTTTACAAACTAAGGGTTGAAACATGCCAGTGAATTTTAAACATCATGTAAAGCAAATATCTAAAGATCACTGCAAATTAGATTGTAAGTTTATAAAACAGGAAAAGTGGGCCTGACTGCAGTGTTTCATCAGGCCTGTCTCTCTTGTTACTAAATTAACAAAGGTTTTTAGAAGAACATGCAACATAACAAACAACATAAGAATAAGAAACTAACCATAATTTGAGGCAAATAAACAAAATTAAAATAATTTACTGTTATCAACATACACAAAAACAGAACCCAGAGACAGAGAAAATAGAGTTACATTAGCCAAGAGGATCTGCTGACCTCAACAGATTCACACTCTGTGGATCATAAGGTTGCTTTACCTTAAAAAGCGTTTGGTTAATATTTTTTCACAGTGAAAGTAAATTCCATACTCCAGTTAAATAACAAATTAGAATAACAAAACAAAATTAACAACAAATAAACATTCGGAAAAACATTGCATGGTATATGGGACACATTTTTGATATTTCTTAAATTAAATAAATTCTTAGCTCCATGGTTACAGTTCCAGCAAAGCAACCTGTCAAGGAAGCTAGTTTAATAACTAGAGAAAAAATATCAGAATATTATGTCATTGCTGCAAAAGCCTTAGGCTTCCATTAGATGGCATCAGACCTCCTTTTTTGAGTTGTGCTGTAGCATCAAGTGCTCAGAAGTTGACAGAAGCATGTTATGCTTAAAACTTACTTGGTGGTCAAGTACGTCTTCAAGGCACTAATAATTACAGAAGAGTCATTGAGTTGCTGTTGAAAAACATATAAAGAGGAAAATATCTGATGAGCTGGAGCGTCATCACATTCATATTCCTAAAAAGCACAAAAAAAACCCCAAGAAGCTACATACCATCGTCCCGTCCACTGTCAGGATGGCGGAGCACTTGATCTCCTGACGCATAACTGGATTGACCTCCACAATTTCATATGGAAGACCATGAAAGGCTCGCACCTTGCTGCAGAACAGACAGGTCTTATACTGACTGTCAACTTCAGATCTGTCCCCAGCTCCGGTGCCTTGACAAACATGTTTATAAAAGTAAGGTGACATTATTTATTAAACTTTGTAGTGCTACATATCAAACCCTGCTAAGGGGGGTATTTAATACTCTCATTTAAGAATAGATTTTTAACTTTCTGATTGCACATAACTGGACTTTTACTTTAGCTTTCTCCTCTGCGAGGTGACGCTAAAACGTGAATTTGATGGTCTGGTACAACCCCAAACCACCACCGAGCAAGAAAGCGCGTCCCAGGACTCTGCTTTCACGCACCGGTGCAGCGAGCAAGTCTGGATTTAAAGCCAGTACCACCGGTCCCGTAAACTCTTATTTGATCCCTCAAAGAAATTCTGGGTTATAATGTAGCGGCATTTGTTAAACGGCATATCGGCGTGTCTAAAACTAGCCGACAGACCCTACCAAGTGTTCTCCCGCAGGCCGCGGCCGTCATGGATTAAGTCCCATAATTCTACGGCAAGCGCAATTGCAGCTAAACAAATGATACCAGGTAAGAGCTGTATGCTATGGGACACAAAGTATACTGCCACCAGGGGCGCACGTGGGCTCAACAAGTCCGCCATTTGTATAATAGGTATAATACATAATAAGACTGTTTTTAAATACACCAGAAATATACATGATTGAAAAAGTCCCTTAACCACAAATGGCCATGATGATCCCGACTAGCGAGGAGAAACGTACAAGGTATCATGTGAAAACATCTGTTAAGTCACCAGTGATCGGGATAAGAATTTGAAAACGCTGTTAGGAAACATCTAAAAATATAAAAACCGAGTACACAAAACGAAGTTGTTAACGAAAATAGAAAGTAGTAATGTAAATGAAAAATAGTATATGCATTTTCCTGTCTTACGCGACCAAACAACTGGTTGTTATAGTAGTATTTTATTACAATAATGTTAACATAGCCGGATAAACTATATGTATACCATTAGAAGCAAATTTTGTAAATTAAACAAGGGTAAGAATTTAACGTGTACGTGTTTTGGCTGTGTAACTCGTTGTTTTATCTTGTCATACACTAAACTGCCAACAGGGGGCGTTATGACAACATAATGGGTGAAGTGCAGACTTATAATTGAATTGAAAGAATAAGTGATAAGTAAACCCTCACTTATTCACTTAGCTTTGTC
The DNA here is from genome assembly GCA_036877585.1 of Botia kubotai. Classification (NCBI taxonomy): domain Eukaryota; kingdom Metazoa; phylum Chordata; class Actinopteri; order Cypriniformes; family Botiidae; genus Botia; species Botia kubotai. The sequence continues at coordinate 12,529 of JAZGTI010011219.1, forward strand.
CTTCACTTATATGGAAACAGGCAAACGGAAACCATTTTTTCCTTTTGCATTAGAAAGTTACAGATTGTTACAAACAACGGAAAGGACGTTAATAATGTGCACACAAAATTGTTTACAAGTTATAATCTATAAATCCTTACACAAAAAAGAGGATGCTTGTATCAACATTATATGGTGACTGCAAAGAATAGGTGTGGCAAGAGGATGTTTCATGTCACCACATGTCTCACTGGCTTTCCTGTTATAGGCCTGTGGCCCCTTGAAGCTATTGCTGGTAACATCCACATTTATATTGCTGTAATAATGTCTTGGATGTTTAGAAATTAGTTAAAAGTATGAGTTGAAAGTATTTGTTAATAAAAAATAAATAAAAATAAAATAAAAAGCACAGTAGCTTCCTCCATGCTATGACAACAGTCTGCTTTACTGTGTTGGAAAACCTGAGCCCTGTGTATAGCACTTATTCACTGTTGCCTCTTATTGTAATCGAAGTTGCTTCCTGTCCTGATTTGTAAGTCGCTTTGGATAAAAGCGTCAGCTAAATGACTAAATGTAAATGTAAATGCTTGAACAGTTGTGGATGTTGAAGTAGAGTCTCTGGAAAATGTATCTAGAGACAGGTTGGAGACACAGAAGGTTTTCCTTTTTCCTATCTACGTGTAAAGTTTTGCTATGACTCCATGTTCAGTGTCTTTTAAAAGCTAAATGGAACATTTGAGGGAACAGAAGACTCTGTTCCTGTCCAACAACACCCTGTCCTGTCTTTGTGTGGAGCTCAGTCTTTAAGCATGTTCAGACAGTAGATTCTTCCTTTTCATTACCTCATTCTACACAATACAGATGGCAGAGTTACAGAGGACTAGATAAAAGGTTTCAATGGGGGGGTCTGTGACCCCTAGGGGGCTCGAGGCAGTACTACAGGGGTTCCATGCGTTACTGTTGGTTGGTTGATCTCAGATTTAATTTAGTAAATAAAAGAAATATGGTATTTTCAAAGTTAGAATTAAGAAGCTAAATGTCTCTGCCTCTCCCCCAAAATGCATTAAAACAAAAAATTGTGAAAATATGACTCTGTAGAGCAATAATTATTGTTTTATTAGCTTGGAAATGTATTAATAAAGTATCATAAAGCATATAAAAATAATAATATGAGGACCCCTGGATTAAATGTCCTTCTCAATATCTCAATAAAGTGAAGCCTGTACCTAAATAAGAAGGAATATTTATAGATGAAAAATTAAATGTCATGTGAGAGGTAGTTGGCAGGGGCCTTTTTATACCAGCAAAGTTCTTTGCGAGTAAGCCACACAAACTCACATTCACAAGTCTGGACATGAAATGAATTGCAAATGTGAGCAAGACATGTTAGCATGCAGTCAGTTGAAGTATTAAATGTCACCATACTAGCGTGTTCTATACAGAGCACAGAATACCATTAAAGTAAATATATCTGAGACTTACTTAAAATAGAAATTGTAAACTTGAAACCCTGTATCTTTTTCTGCGTGTACTTTTTTTGTGGTGCGATTCATGTGTGAAAATAACTCGGCCATACGTTCGTCTCTGTGGTCTTTATTGCAGTTCCTCTAGGCATCTCTTTTGAAAGGTTGAGCGTTTGCTGTCTCCATGGCAACCGCATGCTCTATGGCTGCGTAGGATATCCTCTGCATTTCAAAACAGTTCCCACAGTCTGTGCTTTCATAATCTTGTGCCACCCCACTGTGGTCTTCAACTATGTCTCGTATTAAATAATCATCACATGCAGTCCTCTGATATCAAACTGTGTCCTGTTTGAATTCATGATATTCCTCCTGTTGCATGTGTGCCATCTTGTGCTGTCGATTCAAGCATAATGCATTTGCACATGCTGTCTGCCTCCCTCAACTTGCTCAAGTATTTTGAAAAGAAACATCTGTGAACGCTGTTTTCATTAGGCTCGTTTGAATTGCGATAGCTCTTGGCACTCTGTGTAATGCATGTGTGGCTCAAAAGCATTGTGACCTACATTTAATGATAGGGCACTGCAATTTTGTTCAACTCTTTAATGGATCTGAGTGAATGTCAGTGTGTGTATATCCTGTTGTAGGTCCTGTGTGTGTTCAGTGTAGGACATAGACTTCCTCCTGCACAGGTCACTGGGCAGACTGGTCACGAGAGTACACACGTTGATGTCACTGGGCACATTTTTTATTTTTTTTCGAGCAAAATGAACAGAGGGTAGAGCGCACGAGTCGGAAAGCACTTTTCCACTGCAACACCACTCAACACAAACAGCATGTCTCTAAGGGGCAAGGCTGGGGAAAGCACAGCACGACGCAAAGAGAGTAAGCAAACACACGGCCAGCTGTAGCGCTCACAGCATCCACTTATGGATCGTGTTTTTGTGACAGTGTTGATGAGCTAGTTCAGTGAGTGATCGCAGAATAAGAGGGTCAGGTAGCTTTGGAAGGAGCCAGAGACATTATGACAGAGTATTTTGGTGAACTGCATATTTTGAGTGCGGTGTTCTGCAGAGATGTTGCATATTAAAGTGAAATACCTTGCTTCATACCTACTGTGTGAGAACGGGCGTGGGTGTTTGGGGGGTTATTAGATAGAGAGAAGGAGAGAGAAAGTGAGAGAGAGAGAGAAAGAAATTGAAAAAGATGAGCAAGAAGGAAGGGCTGGTTTCAGCTTTCTATTCAGCTCCTGAGGCAACAAAAGTAGACAGCAGTAGAGCGTGTCTGTGCCAGCAACAGTAAGTTCCTGTCTGTGTGTAACTAGTGCAGGGAAACAGAGAGGGTGGGAGAGAGGTGAGTAGTTTTGCGTGTGTGAGTGTGTGAAAGCGAGCGAGTGGGGCTGTAGACTCGCTCTGGCAAGGTAGCAATTGAAAGGGAGAGAGAAACGGCACCAAGTATCAATGAGAGCATACGAGGGACAGCGGCATTCCCTAATATGAAGCAGGCTCAGCCTGCACTATCTCCATCGGGTAAGATGGAGACTAAATCTGTATTCAGCCTGCATAAAGCCCTGGCTCAGCCTGTGAAGATGTGCATGCTGGATTTTCCCGTCTCTATTCTGGATGATCTGGTAAGAGCCTGCAGCTTTTCCATTTCGATTCACCTGGAAAGAGTTGGTTTCTGTGTGGCTGTTAAATCTGTGTATGTTCCCTTTTAAAGCTGCAGTACTAAAGTATATACTCATCTTTTGGCTCTATTTATCTGTTTCTTATTCACACTGGCCCTGAGCCATTGGGGAGTTTAAAAGGCAGTTCTCTATGGAACGTTCCTCCCCTGTGTTTATGTTAAAAGCATGTCAGTTCTCACCCTTTTCTTGTCATTACGCATTGATAACAGTGTCTGGAGTTGGATCCACTTCATTAGTTGGGAATGTCTTGCACTCAATAGTGAGCTTTACTTTTGGCATGCTGAGCAGGTTGTTGTTGCTATGCTGCCTGTCACTATCAGGAGTTTTTTTTTTTTACTATGGCACATTTTTGACAGGGATGTTGAAGGATGCTGTGCTACTTTTGTTAAGTGGCAGGTATTTTTTATGCGTCAGCATTTCTGCAGATGAGAGTATGATTACTTAGCCCTTATTACATATTATACGGTTCATTTCAGTACTGCACTATATCTGGATTATATATATCCAGATAGTGCAGTACTGAAATGAACCGTATAATGTAGTTGTTATATATATATATATGACTTATCTTAAATTGGTGTCTAATGCATTTATGGCCTGTATAACTACATTGTTTATGATCTGCTTAAAGAAAAATAAGTCATGCTTTATCTTAATGAACATTTTAATTTGATATCCTTTGATTTCTGAACTTTTTAAACAATATATTAAGGACATTAAGATTATTATGAATGGTCATTCGCTATTTGTGTCAGTTTTGCTTGTATCAGTGTACAGACATTTACTCTTCCTACTCATTTGTGACTGGACAGGATTTTTGAAATAGTTGCTTGTTTGGCTGGGGTTGGGAGGAGAAACATCTTAAATGCCAAGTTCTGAGTGTCCAAGCGCCTCAGAATGGTAATGGAGCTTCAGAAAATACAGCAGGGTAATAAATTGCATCTCATAATGGTGTTTCTGTGGCAGTCAAGAAAGGAAAGTATGTGAGCTCTGAGTTTCACATACTGCATTCTGTAACTAAGGTTTTTTCTTCTCTATTTCTGAAGTGTTTTTAAAGGTGATTTTTGGTTAGGTTGAGCTTTTCTGTGAACAAATTCACAGACATACTAGATGCAATTGTGTCCTTTTCACAGCCGCCTGTTATAACAGCACATAAACCACTTAACTTCCAGTATCATAAACTTGTGAACAATATG
>JAZGTI010011220.1:0-16850 GCA_036877585.1 Botia kubotai
AGCTAAAGCACAACTGGACAGTAGCGTTGTTAAATCTCAGCTTAGCAAAGGGACAATTTGTCTTTAATGCACAGAACTTTGTCTGTTTAGGATTTTCATAATAATGTCAAACAGAACACATTGCATGGCGTCTCTCGGAGAGCTGCACAGCCATTCCGGAATGTTCGGAGCCTGGAGTTTTTCCGACCTGGAACAATCCACATTGACACTGCGTGCGGCGTAATTACCAAAGCATCCCACTGCTTCTTTCCAGCACAGAAAATAAATGTTTGAGTACAGCGAAGGAAAATGACCAGAAGAAAACACAAAATGACAAATTAGGGGAAAAACGTGGATTGTAATGAATGCAAGAACTGAGAAACACAGACAAACACTGAGGAACACAGCAAGAACTAAACGTTCATATTCAACAGCCATATTCAGAGCCACTGCTATCCTACACCATGACCCTCCGTGGCCCATGGTCTGACACACCGCACAGCTCCTTACTCAACTGTATTTCATGATTGCTACAGCAGATCAGAGGAGAGATCACTCCTGACATCTGATCTGAGATCAGCTCTGCCGTCTCTGTTAGCTGATCAAAGTCATGGAAACATTACGCTTGAGTAAGCACTTTGAGTTTCACCTCTAAGATAATGTTTCAGGTACATAACATAATCTTCAGATAATATTCTGATCATATGTAGAAGAAACATGTAGAAACATCACAGTTATAATGCACAATTGTATAATGTACAATATATTTACTATTTACTGTAAAATGTGCTAAATACAAATTGCCATCTGTTGTTATTTTTAGGCAGGTTAGTGAAAGTACAGGGACGCATGTCAAGTATGGTAACCCATACCCAAATGTGACCTCTGCATTTAACCTAACAAGTGAGTAGTGAACACACACACACACACACACACACACACCCGGAGCAGTGGGCAGCACTGCAGCAATTGGGGGAAATGGTCTCGCTCAAGGGCACCTCAGTGGTTTCCTGCTGCCGTTGGCAATCAAACTTGCGACCTTTGGGTTATAAGTTCGACTCTTTAACCGCTAGGTCCTTTATTTTTCAACAACTGTTGTATTTTAATTGCATTTACATTATTTTGGGTTACAGTACTTTAAACCTGACACGTGGCTTTAAACCATGATGGCAAAAATCACATGACTTACATGAAAACTGATCTATTACACAATTTATTCATCATTTATAATTCAGTTGTGTTCCCACCTCTCAACGGACAACAGCTATACAAATTAAAGGGTTAAATACATTTTTATGCAACTTTACAAGATTACTAATTCCGAAACATGTTCTAAGTATCAAAAGTGACGTCAATAAATATTGAAAGCTTTCTTCGACAATCAAAATACCATGTGCCAGTTGATCTGTAAGCCTCAATTTAATACCTCGATTTAATACCGCAGTACCTCAATACCTCACTACTGTACTGTACTGTTAAACACTAACACAACGTGACTTAAAAGTCATTTTAACGTAAACACCACTAAATCAAGTTGTGTTGTGTTAAGCGGAGTGTTTGAATCTTACTTAAATACAGGAGTCATGCTAAATGAATGACTGTAAATGTCAATCTGTGCCAATCAATCATCAGCTTCATTTGATTCACAACTCCAGACACAGAGTGACGATGAACAACTAAAACCCTCCATCTGTCTAAGAACACTCTGATTGGACCAGAGCTGATGAGGAGTAATGTTTCCACAGGGGAAGTGATCTCACCACGAGAGGACATGATGTTATAACAGAAGAACGTAACGTTCCTTCATCAGGAGCATCAGGAAGCGGTCTTGTAATTAAAGAAACACCAATCTCAGAGGAAACGGTCTTGACTGGAGTGTGACATGAACCAGTCTTACCTTGAAATGACACGAAGACCCGCGGCTGGGGTGGAGAAAGACCACAGCTGCAGGTAACAAACAGGACGAGGGTGAAGAACCACTGCATGGCCGTCCCCAGTGACCAAACCCAGATTACTCCTGACCTCCCCATGACTGCTGAGGAGAAACTCAGAGCAGCCCACCTGCAAACAGACGGTGAGAGAAAACTGTTCAAGACACGAGTTCCAGTAAGAAAAAAACTTGATTTTACGAGCTTTAAAGTCACTGTCACAACGTGCAGAGAGAGAAATAAAGTTTTGTTTTGCTTGATACAAATTAAATATCACAGAATCGTGAAAACAAACATTGTTTTGAAAGTATAGCCGCAAGATTTAAACATCATTTCTGTTACCGTGAGGCTAATGTGCAAGAATCACTTACTAACCTTTTCTGTGCCAAGTTATATCAAAGTGTTTAGAAACATTTTCAAGATTACACACAGCTATACCAAAAACCAAAGGACTTGACGGAACTGTCCATGAAAAAGGAGATTTAAACAAATTTTAGCATGTAACATTAAGCTTAACATTTCTACTTTTAAATACTCCATGCCTTGCATTGTATGTGTATAACTGTAAACCTGACTTTGTTTGTTTCACAAACAAACTTTTTCTGTTCGAACATGTCAGAGATGTTGTTGATCATAAAGATTGATCCCCTTTAAACCTAAATTAAAAAAAAACAAATACGAACCAAATATCAAAATCTTAACCAAAGATTTAGAACATTATTATATTCACCTCTAAATCACTTTCCACATTATGATGGAAGATTTTCTCTGTAAATGTCTATTAGCTAATCCGTACTGAGAAAATATCATGGCATTGTCTACTAGGCTACAATATGAACAGAGTTGTGTATACAATGGTCCATGTCCAGCCCATCTTTTATTGAAGAGTCATTAATTTACCTTTACAAAAGTAAGTCTTATAAATGGAATCGGAATGTCAGAGTTCAGACAGCTCTTAACAAAGAAAAGAACAAAAGAATGAACAGACACTCCTCTGTTCCTCTCCTCTCTCGTCTATTACAAGACATCACCAGCTCAATAATACATGTGGGGAACTTTGATTTCCTGTGGAAGGATTTTTGCTCTGCGCTCCAGGGAAAACAGACAGTCTTCTCCGACCACAGCTCTCTTGGAAAGCAACAATACATGCAGTTCATAATTATATATTAATAATACTTGTGTTGTGTAGGAGAGAGAGAGAGAAAGAGAGAGAGGAAGGAAGGACAGTGGAGGAGTGGTGGTGAATAGCGCAGTCTCTCTGCTCATGTCTTATACATGAATCATGTGAAAGATTGATAGGAGCTCTACAACAGAGGTCTGCGTGTGTCTGTCAGGAGTGTGTCAGGAGCACACCGCACAGGGTGTGTTCAAATACCCGAATCCACCAGACGCATCGTTTCTCCCAGCAAGCTCGCACAAACTTGCCAAAAACCTTCACACTGGTCATTAAGCAATTGTACGTGCCATCGGTCCAAGATGATTGTAATAAGTGGGTGTGGCTTATGACTCCGCCTAATAATGGAGTGACTAAAACTCACTTTAGTTAGTTCGTCACATATTTATGAATAGAGCCAAATATCTACAACCAATAAACTATTGTTCAGTCATTTCAAACATCTTTCTACCCAGTTAGCGAATGTATCACTACAGTGTGTATCAGGGCTGTAATGGTCAGTTTTCTATTTTACATCAGTTGTTGCCAGGGGGGAAAAGTTTAAAGCAAATCTTGCCGGTCAAGCTAGTTTCCTTCTATTGTAAGCGTGTTACTGTATATGTGAATTTGAGAAGTGAGTCAAAATTATTGTTTGTATAGTAAAAGACAATAATCGCCAATAAAGACAAATCTTACTCAGCAAGTTATCCGGCGTGTCCAAGACACAGAAGAATCAATATCGGTCAATACTACTCAATGCTTCTGCTGTTTCGCAGATCTCTTTAAATATGTATGCTGAGTTGTCTTTAGTATGGTTCAAACACAATCGATGAAGTCATAATCAATAAAATTATATATGTACAATTAAATTAAAAATACAAACTTTACTGCATTTATCATGTAATCTTAATAGTGGTGTAATTAAACTGTCGACATGTTTATAGCTAGCTACCTGCGTTTGAAGAGAACTATATCGCCCCCTGGAGTACTGAGGTGTAAAACTGCTATGGTAATGCTGATAATGTGACAAGCAGGTATATTGTGATTCATGCTCACAATGTGCTGGTCAAGCGTTTATGTCTGTTTCTGACATTAACAACAGACGACTGTAAAAATGTGTTTGCCTGAAGGTTTGTGAGAGGGTGAAGAGAAAGGGTGCCCACACTGTTTTGTATTAGAGTTCATATACACAAGTGTGTGTAATTGTATATATGTGTCCATGTGTATGTGTTCCAGCATATGATAAACTGCAGCACTCTTAAATGTCTTGGCAGGGAACGTATAGGAGATAGAAAAGCTCTTAAGCTGACTGAAGGCTACCGCTCTCTGGACGATAACAGCTCTCTACCGCACCTACAGCTGCTAAAGTCATCACCGGACCATCACAGAACCTTCACTGGCCCGACACAGTGTACGCACTGATGTTCCGCCCTCACAACTCCTAAGACATCATTTAAGACAAATAAGACATAATTTCAACACAGACCTAAATATACACTCAATAAAATGATGTATATGCAACATATAATAGGTGTCTACGCATAATGTGTATAACATGAGATCCTTTTTTAACATACAGTCATTAGATATAATTAGCCAAACATCACCATTATTTATTTATTTTTATCATTATTATTGCTCATATTTACAGTTGAGGAACAAAGCTTCAACTCTGAGTAACTTTGGTATGTAACTTAAACCGCACTGTTTGTGTTTGGCACATGAATAAGACTGTCAAGTCATACAGTCTGTTGAGGTCTTTTGACAGTTTGTTAATTTTTTAGGTGCTGTTATTTATAAAATTTTAAAACAGGTGAAAACAATCCCATAGTGAAAGCTTTGATTTGGACCAGTGAGCATCTACCCAGCAACCATCCCTAGCAACGACCCAACAACACTATAGACATCGCACAATACACCCTAGCAACCACATAGTGATGTGCTAACGGACACTTCAGCACCATAGCAACACTGTCACACAACGTGGGTCCTAAAAAACGTTTGGGAGGAGCATGTTTATTTAATCCGACCAATCAACACCCAAGAAAGGATATATAAATCATTGGTTACCCAATTCCTGACACATTCCTGACACATCCGTCCTCCACCCCAGATCCACCTCATGTCTAGTCATTACTAATCTGGAAGTCCATGTTGAGTCTTGCACACAAACTCTTTGATTACGGACAGCAAGCAGAATAAAGCCTTTGCTTTAATCTCTATTTAGATTACATACAGTACTGCGACAGCAGCATTGTGTCACCAGTGTTCGCATAGGCAAGCAACACTCCTTTCCTTACATTCGTCAGACCATTTAAATGCGTAGTTATGACACCTGGCAGACGTTCTCAAAGTGCATTGCTTTAAACATTCCTGAGAAATTCGGCTATATTCATTTTCTGATTGGTCCATGATATTAAAGCTGTATTCATTTGAGCAAGTCCCATCCGATATGTCATAGCGCCTGTTCATACTGCCACAGCTGAGAGCTCCGCAGCCTGGAAGTGTATTACAATCAGCTTATCTTCCAGCTCAGCGTCCTGAGTTTGTCATGGCTATCTGCTTAATGAATTTTCCATCTTACGCTTTATGGAAATGTCAGTCAAAAGCAATTACTGCTGCTCACTAGAAATATAACAGGTGATTCTAAGAGCGGTTACCCTAAAATAGGTTAAACAGATGGAAGGAAATGAAATGTCTTTTCTGACAGGTTTTCAGACTGAAAGCAGATAATCAGATTTAGTGTTAGTGAAACTAGGTTAAACAAATACAACTTTATTTGTAAAGATCACTAGATTTTTACGTCTTGTAAAACTTGCTACGATGATGCTTGGTTTGCTTGCTAGGCATTGCTGGGGTGTCCTAGGTGGTTTCTTACTGGTCCAAGTAAAAAAGTCAACCCCCATGTTTAATACTGGTGTATAGATATGGTTTAAGTTTCTCCTGATAAATCGATGAGATTCTTTCAGCTGTTTAATCGTCTGCCAGGTAAAGATCGTAGCTCTGTTTGTTTAGAAAATCTCACAACGAATCATTTCAGACACCATGGCCAAGACCGTGCTGAACGTTACAAGCAGGAGTTTGATACAGAAGGTACGGTACTCAAATCCTCAACCATAAGACACTAAAAAGTCATGTTTAATAAGTCTTAGTTTTAAACTGATAAAAACAGATACTCTGAAAGTGAAATTAAGAAAGAAATATTAAACAACACATTAAATCTGCAGGCTGCTGCTGTCTATGTTCCTGTTTCTTGTGTGGTTATTTTTTTCGGAGAGATGCCCGTGTCAACAGTCCCCTCACCACACCCTTCATTCACCAGTTCATACGTACAGCGGGCACATCACATTGACGATACGAAACCCTTTGAATCACATCTGACGCTGCAGCAGATCTCAGTTACTATCTTTAGGGCCCAGTTATAAAATAATAACATCTTTGTCTCAAACTCTCATGACTCATTCACACTCGCTGCGGTCCTGTTCCCCGAGACACACCGCACACATTCCCCCGATGCCTGTGCCAATAAGAGTCGCTCTGTACGCACAACATAACACATATCAGCTGCCTGTATCTGTCAGCTGAGCAGTCAGATTAAGACCATGTCGGAAAACTGCTTATTGTTTACAGATTACTGTGACTAATAATAGAGAATATCACTGACGTAAGAACCAGATACAAAACGATTAATAAACAGAAAAACTGACTTGAGAACAGATTATAAATGTTAAGGCCATATCCATGAAATAAGGTTTAATACGAAATAATTTTTTTATCCCAAATGAATAAAAGATTTAAATAAAAATGGTAAACTGTGTCTTCCAGCCTGGACAACTTGGTGTTTAGCTGGTCGACAAACTGACAAGTGCCTAAAACCAGCTCAATGCTCGAAATGACTCAATTTGAACATTTTAAAAGTATTTTTGGTCATATGCTCAGGTAATAAAATATCCTAATGTTTTTTAAGTAGACTCTGTCAACAAAAAATGCAAATAAGAACTATATTAGTTATAAATGCCTTTTTAATATAGACGATTCTTTCAGTGGCTGGCGCATGTATGAGGTTTTATTATTTTCTCAGTCTCTGGTGAGAGTCTGCACCTGTTCGCCCGGAGAGCCCCCTCCTCTAAATCTGCCCCTCTCTGCTCACACAGGAGCCCATCTGCCCCAAGCAGCACTCACCTTCTGAGTCGTCCCTTGCGCTCCTGTCCTTACACAGCAGGATCAATACTGCAGTCACAGACGTACAAACACAGTGTTGACTTCCCTGGAAGAGTGAACAGTGTTATTCCAACCAGCTGACAGCGGGACAGGAAAGTGAGAGGTTGAGAGAGGTAAAGACAGGGAAAGAGAGAGAGATGGGTGGACTGGTTTCCTATTACACTCTTCAGCACCCCTCCTCTTTTCTTTCCCCTCCTCTCTCTCTCTCTCTCTCTCTCTCCCTCTTTAACAAATAACTGAACAGATATTCCAGTGCTCTGAGTGTCTCTTTACTCGCAGAGACAGACGCAGTCATGCGAGAGTGTGCCAGGATTCAAGGGTTCAGATTTTGGACATTAAAGTCTCTTTAGAACCTTTACTGCACCCCGACACCTCACCAAACAGAACCCAAACTTTCCAACAGGCATCAAGCACCAACATTTTTGTGATGTCTTTAAAACCGAAGTTATTTTTTCATGACTAGCGTCACCTAAAGAAAGTATATATATATATCAGTTGTTTTCAAACAGGTTTCCTGAACACATACCTCTGTCTGCCATTGGTTGGGCAAACAGGAAGTCCCGCCCCAAACTCACGTCATTGGTCGAGCCAAGGATGCGGTGTCAGGTTTGAGATTTTCAATCAAACAGCAATGTCTTGAAAGCACAAATAATGAACCAGTTTAAATGACTCTACATATACGGTTAGGATATGAGAAAATATGGTTAATTTGAAAATGACATTAATATTACAGTGAACTGCATACTGTAGGCCAAACAATGTGCAAAGTTATTAACATGACATCATTTTGGTTTCAAGACGTCTCTTGAATTGCAGTGGTTTTATGCTCATGAATACACACTGCGGTCACAATGTTTATCCTCATTATAAAGAAAACCACAGTCTGGATCATGTTTTCCTTTACTTTATGTAGTTTGTCTGTGTTGCCATCAGGCTAATGTGGATAGCTTCTACCAATAGACACACAAATGATTCCCTCAAAATCCTGTAAAACTGCATTCGACGCAGTATTTGGCGTCAATAACAAAAGATACAGGAATCACTTTCTCCTTCCGTTGAAAAGCTACAACGCATTTCCATTTTGCTATAAGGACTATACACAATGATATGGCTCGTTGCATTGCATTGTTTGCATTTAACTTCTCCTGTTGTCCGCAGGTCCGTCAGAACAGACGTTTAATGTTGGTTTGTTTTGCGACCCATCCGATCGAGAACTGCTGGATTAAACTATCATCCTGCCATTAATAAAAACTCCCATAAATCACCACGGAAATGTCTCCGTATCCACATCCCCAGATGTGATTAAATGTTATTTCTGTCCAAGATTCCAGTTTCCGAGGGAGCGCAGGGAGCTGGAAGCTCTGGAGCCAATTTCCAAACCGCATTGTGCAGACTTCAGCAGTCAGAGCTGCCCTCACCACTGCGCTTCCACTGCCATGATATTAATTGCAGACGACGAAAGCTGAATCTGCAGCTGGCACGCGTACACTAGCCAAATGTTCAAAAATATGTCACGGAAGTATGGAAGTGTGCACACATTGGTCGCTGCCAGGGGAGGACAACCAGTAAAGTTGTCCCGGGCCTGTAATGAAGAGGGCCCACTAAACCAGTCTTTACACTGGGGGTTCAGTCCACCATTATAACTTTGTCCCACGGCTCCGTAAATTCTAGTGGCAGCCCTACACAGGAACCCTTATAACTAAAAACAAATATTACTTCAATAATAAAGCATAAGAAGGTGTGAGACCAGATACTGTGTGACTCTTAGTTAAAACAATCAAGAGGATTCTGCATATCAGTAGAGCTCATGCTGAGTGCCAGTGGTTGACAGACTGGACCCGACTTTGTGACTATAAATGTCAGCTACTGGATAAAGATGACAGGTGATTTAAACCCACGGGTCTTGAGAATCAAAGCTGGAGTTTGGAGTGGCCATTACAGACCCTGATCAATACCAGACCTCATAATAATAAGACCCAAAGCAAGACTAAACCCCTACAGGACCAGATGTGGTCCGTCAACTAAAACCAGGCTAAAATAAATCTAAAATGCTGAAGTTTTTGCAGCATTTATTTCAAACCCTGTGCCACTCAGAAACCAGATCAAGACCACAAACATCAAGACTATGCTACACGTAAGACATAAAAGAACAGATACAGGAGCCTAAGAACTCTAAGCTTCTGTACAGTAAAATAATTTTCAGTAAAGACATCACCTTCATTAAAGGTCACAGAGGAAGTGGCAGAACCTATAAAACTCCTCCAGAACATCTTGTAATCTTTTACCCTAAAAAGACTGAATAGCTCCTTTGGGAACCATAAAGAACATCTTGGAAATCAATCCAAGAAATGAAATCATCTCCCTTTTCCTTCCAGTTCTCTCAGTTTATGAGTGCTGATTTCCATGCTGTAGTTGAATGAAGGATGCGTTATGACTGTATCTTTAATCAGCTGAAGTTGGATATTTATTACCTGTTGGATATTTACAGAAAGTGTGGATTGTCATTCCAGCCAATTCCAGACGGGCTGAAAGCACAACTTAAAAGTAACTTAAAAGTCATTTAATTTCTTTGCGTTTCAGATTGGAAAATGAAGTTATCTTACACACTTACATTACAATGTTTGGATGCTTAAATTTACTTTTAGCACCTATTTTGATGATCTATAATATTGGGTATTTATCAGGTTTTTTTCAGCCATAACATAAAAACTGGATTTTTGTTATCAAACAGTATTTTGTAACGATTACATTCAGGAATGTTATTTAAATCACAGCTGTAGTTCTTTGAATAAATTGAATGGTTGTGTGTGGCAAACATCTATTGTTTATCTCAGCATTGTTCCGCAGAGATGTGTGGTCACTGGGTGTGAGGGGGGTTCCTGTAGTTCTGAGCTGTAATTACTGGTTACTGTATTTCAGTGCTGTAATTACAGTCCAAATACGGTCTCGAGTTTCTGCCACTTTATAGCTTCATCTTAAATATGCAGCCTGCATGACTTCCAATACCACAACAATTAGACCAGCCTAAACCGATAATGTATGAGTGCCTGGGTGTGTATTTGTATTTGCGTGTGTGCCTGTAGATACAGCAGGAAAGAATTTGCTCCTCTCTGACACCTCGTGTGAGTTACTGCTTTCAAATGAAGCGGTCAGGGTAGTAGAGTGTAGAGTCTCTCTCTCACACACACACACACACACACACACACACACGGTAAAATATGGCAGCGTCTGCCCAAATCAGACACAGTAAATTATACTAATGCCTGAGTGTTTTTCAGGCTTGAATCCACAAACATGTGACTGGCTGAAATGTCTGATAATAAAGGCTCGTGATTGGATGAGAAGCCTCAGTCTTAGCTCAGTCTGCTTTAAGAAGCATTACTCAGGGATATCTGTGACGATGGAAACTACGATTTAGCCTAAAATGAGTCCGCAGTCTGCCAGAACACCAATTAGGCGGACATTGTAAACGACCGAAATGTCCCTGGAATATCAAGGTGATTGTTGTAATGAAAGGAAAACAATATATTATAAATGGTGCTAAATAAACTGACTCTGAACACAGAAGTGTTGCGTTTGCCAAAACCTTAAGTGTGTGCTAATTCCACTTGTGCCAACATGCGTGTGTGTGTGTGTGTGTGTTATGCTCTTACAGATGTTTAGTATTTGTCACACAGTTAAGTGGTGCATACATGGGGTCAAAGGCGGCTTAAACTGCATTAGTAACGGTTATCACACACACACACACACACACACACACACACACACACACATGCCTATGCAGAGACTCACACGCATGCTACATGGAGCAGCTGACTCCTCCACTGAAATATAACTACACCATCATGCAGTGGCCATGAACACCTGAAAGAAGAGGCAAAAGGACAGATGATGAGAATAATAATGACAATAATGACTTCTGACTTAAGTATGCTTTTTATTTATTTTTTAAATATACTTTAAGATATTATGTTTAAAATATACTTTAAGATATTATGTATGTAAAAGTGCCAAACAGACTTTAAGATATCAAATCAAATTTTATACTGGGTTAATCTGTATTAAAAACAAACAATTTCAATTTTAATTCTAACTGCAGAAGCCACGTTCAAAATATCTGCAAACAATAAATGATAAACCGCTCATTTAATATTAATGCGCCGACAGGTAAACAGCCTTCACAGCTTCTTTAATATGAGTAAAATCAATTATTTATTAAACATAAACATTTTTGTCTTTTTACCCATCATGCTCCAGCGAAATTCACCAGCTCCACTGACCCAGCACGCCTCTTTGTAGCTCTGAGTGAATGTTCTTCAGCTCCAGTGAGGTTCTTTGATGACCAAGTGACTCTGATACACTGATTAATAGTCTCGCGTGTTACCCGATGACTCTGAATAGAAACACATTGTTCTGTGAAAGGGCACATCTCCCCCTTCTGCTAGCGTAGCTGCGGCGGAGTCTGGAAGCTGGGAAGAAAAGACTAGATAAACAAAGGAGAAAAGGTGAATAATGAGAGAGCTAATCAATTGCAGCAGACAGTATAAAGCGCTGAGCTACAGCGAAAGGTCTGGTCAATGAGCGCCAAATCTGGATCACTGTCAAGGAAATAACAAAACTGGGCCTTGGTGGACCACCAAGACAAGGGTGTTATTCACTGCCGGGCTCTGGAGGAACAGCACACATGCTTCAAGCACTGAGAGCTCCTGTTTTCTGGAAGTCACGCTAGATCAAGTCGCTGCCAACAGCAGGACGAAGAAGCCACAAACCTGTTGATGTTCACCACGGTCTCGACAGGTGGTCAAAGAGCTGGAGTGAGGTTTCCACTGATGCGCTTATTGATTTGCGATATTTAAAAATGACTTGTGCGGTTCTTTGAAAGGTCATCTGCTGACATGGAAAATCACTTAAAGGAGTTAAAGAGAGAAAGTCAGAGAGAAGAGAGAGTATTTCCATATCTGAAGAACAACAGCACATGGTTTAGCAGACGAGGCAGAGGGTGAGAATGTGTGGAAAAAAGTGTGTGTGTGGAACGAGGAAGGAAATGGATGACGTTATATCAACTGTGTGCTATTGATCCAGCATGATTAGCCCAACCTGACATTCCATCCTGTCCTTGTGTCACTATCGGTTTCTTTTACACGCCTCAAAGTTGAAATCTGGCATCCATCTTGTGCAACACACATACACCTCAAATAAAACCTAAAAAAAACACATTTTAGTGTTTCTGGTGTTTGGCGTTGAGTGAAAATAATACAAGTAAAAAATTATCTAATGCACAAAAGTATAGTCAATTTTTACTGCTGCAGACATTCTGGTATTATAAAGACCTCAGTTTCAACAGCACAGCAAATCTCAAACTGGCTAAATCTGTCAAACTGTACAACAGCTATTCTGTTGTATCTTGCATGTAAACAACCAATTCAATCCTATTAAACTTGTTTATGTCTCTATTTCATGTCTGAATCTATGTTGAGCCATTACAATTAGTACGACCCATGTGCTTTAAAGTCCACTAGCATGTTTTTCTTAAACACTGAAACATATCCCATCCATTTCTATAATAAACAAATAAGCTTTTAGACTTTCGTGAAGTTCCGTAAGACCAAGAATTTGGCCAAAATATAGTATGAATGTGGATAAAGTAATTTTGGCCCCAGACAATCATTTTGATAGCGACATAATTCACAAAGCTGACATAGGAAGACACGGTCTCATGACGGCTGGATTTTAAATCAATTCAGGTCTGCATTAAAGGGTATTACACTTTAATGCATTTCAGTTCTTTCCCTAATAAAGACTAAACTCCTGGAAAGCTCCCCGGCTCGGCTCACATTTCCTGCACAAAGACTTGATTTGGTCGGCCGGGCAGAACGGCTCAGAGAAGGTAAAATAATTGTCTTGTATAATAATTACAGAACACAATCTACATGAATAAAAACTTAAGCTAGTCCAGATTTGTCATTTTTTCTGTCATTTTTAAAGGCATAGTTCACCAAATACATTAAACTAACGCTATTATTTACTCACCCTCATATCAAATATTAAATCATATCATAATAAAATTGCTTATCTTCTGTGTCAGTCTCCGATGAGTGTTTACATGCATGTGGTGCTGATGCAGGACATTCTAGAACTCAGAAGCAGTTTCCTGGCAGATGAAATGAGGCTTGTATGGAACATTGAATAAACACTCTCTCAACACGTTAATCTTTGAAGGATTTTTCCTTTGGCCTTTTTTCGCAAAACACAAAGCAACAGCAGGTCATCCACATCCATCTGTGTGACTGTGAAACTGCAGCTCACAAAGTTAGAATCAACATAACACAGTCGTATGTTGCCGCAGACAAAAATATCATGTTAAATATAGTCATCTTTATAGTTACTGTTCTGGGTGTGAACAGTAACTATAAAGCCATAACAGTTTTGCTTTAGTATTCTGCAAAGAAAACAACATACAGGTTTGGAACGACATGAGAGTGATTAATATTAACAATGTTCAGTTTGGTTAAGTATTCCTTTGACATATAGCAGAATTGCTCTGCAATGAGCCAATGAGAAAGAGGGACGGAATAAACCCAACAGAACATCCTTGACAACATGTTGGCGTCTACAGGACAATAGTCTCCCTTCAGTTTTAATGGCCTTCTACATTTTCCCTCTTCCTCTCTCTCTCTCTTCAGCTCTGAAGAAGCTCCATTCAGAGCAGACACACACATCTGCGGGACATTAACAGATAGATGTAATTATCTGCTAAAAGAGTTATGCAAATGAGGAACACGAAGAACAGTTGCAATAAGTGAGAGAGAAAAAAACAGGGTGTCTCGCTCTCTTCCTGTCAACAAATGATCATGATCCGAATCTTTCTTTCCTGCTGATATGCATCATTATGTGTTTCATATCAAACGTGATATTTCACGCAAACAGAAAGATATTTCTGTTCACATTTGCATTATGGTAATTTGGATTTCCTCACCCAAACATTTTGTTGTTATTTTCTCAGACTCGTGTCAGCTCAAACCTGCATGATAGAATTTTTTTAAAAACATGTACGCTGTTTTTTCAATAATATGAAAGTTAATGAAACAGTTCTGTAAGTGTAATTAAGAATTTGGGGTATATGAACTCTACACAGCTCAGCCCCATGTACTAATCAATCTGACATACAACAGAACCAGCTCCAAATTCTGCTCTCTCCAACACACCTGTAAACAATCACCTTCTTCATGGTCTGTCTGCTCTCTCGGTCTCTGGTGGACCAGAACCTCACCTGAAAGGAAATCAGACAGAACAAGAAAATGAGAGTAGAGTCCGCCTACATTACACGCGTTTGCTTGACTCGCTGGCTGACAGGTGGAACCTTCAGCAAGTGAAAACAGATGAACATGCCAAGCAAGCATCCCATTACCTAGAAGAATGTTTTCGCTACCTAGCATACGTGGACTTGCAGCGTTACGGCAGAGAAAGTGAGAAACGTTTTTGGACAATGTCAACAAAGTGAGGGCTGTTGAGATCTACCCTCAAACTCGGTTTTTCACCAACCTGCTTGACCTTCTTTGAAGGGGTCACTGCTCAGCCTCTATAAGCTGTGATGACTGCCATGGACCTCCCTTAAGGTGAATAACTCTAGAACAAGCGGACCAAATTAAATCTGTGAGGAACACCACAACAAAGCTTCAACATTCCACACACAAGGATCCATCCATCAAAATTACTCCTCTTATTCTGTTCATTTGAACAGGCTGTGACTTCGATTGTGGTCCAGGATTAACACCAAAAATCTATGCAATCAATCAATCTGTTCATCCGTCAATCAATCAATTACATTTTTGTGTTGGGCCTCATGAATCTGAATCTGATGAAAGCCTAAATCTGGCCTCATGAATCTACCATTTCCTCTGTTAATGGAAGGTTTGGTTAGAACTTGTCTGTTCTTGTCTGTTGTTTGACACCATCAGTACATCTTACTTACAAAATCACCATCATCATTGAACATACAGCGGTAGACAAGATTAACTGTTAGGAACATTGTGCTTACACTGTTACCTGTACAGGTACTGCTTTACCTTAACATTATTGTAGATTACTGCTCCCATCTTGACCATCTTAACCCGACAGAAATGAATTTCATTTTCCTTGTGCTCACTTAGTTATTATTGACTTTAATTGAAGCTCCTGTTTTAAACGATAGTGTCTCAATACTCAATTCCATGTCTAGGCAGCTGGTGTCAATGCATACGTGGTGTACTTTGGGTATTCTCTTTAAGAAAATCACGTCAGCGTTAACCCCTATGAACGGTCATGATTCTCCTATTGAGCTCTTGGAAGGGTCAGAGGTCAGCAGTCTGTCACAACTGGAGTGGCGGTCTCAAGGGTGACCTTCTCGACCTCAGGGGAAATAAGGTAATGAAGGATACTCAGATGATGAACTCTTGTTTAGGGCAACAAATAGATTATAATTAGAACAGACAATGTATGAAGTGTACTTGCAGGCAAGCAGAAGTGACACACAACGGTAGCCGTTCGTAACGCTTTGGCCAAAGATATTTTTGGACGTGTAAAACATACCACAGTGTTTGTTGAACTTCCGTTCATTCAGTTAGAATATCTAATTTTTCTGAAGGTACCAATAAATTACCATCTGATACTATATTGTACTGTTACAGAGGCTTTGTGTATGTATCAAATTATAACCAAAACTAACTGAAAGTCAAAATATTGTGTCTGCTCACACGCTCTTGCAAGCTTCTGTTTTACCCAGAATTCACCACAGGTGAAGGACTTCGAATATCATGCTAAATTCAGGTATGCAGCCTGAATGAGGGTCAAGCCCTCTCAAGGCTGTGAAGTCAGTTCCCATTAGCATTCATTCATCACTGATGAGAGCGGCGACCCAGGCCAGCACTGGTGACTACCTGCCTAATGACAGATGTTCCAGAAGTCAAGTCCCGCGTGATGAATGCCGGCCTTTCTGTCGAGGTCAAAGGACAAAGCATATCAGTTACTTCTGCAGCCATTGAATGCAGATGCATGATGGGAGATTATTCCGTTTGAGGGACCTTCTGTGGTTCTCAGGCAGAGGGAGAGCCGTCCCTTGTGGATAAACTGACATAGCTCTGAATGCATTTTGTATCGGTACAGCAACCCTTTGACCTCTGTGAAACCTCCTACACCAAAACTAGCCCTTAGATAGCTACTAAAACTCTCTGTGTCCCCTTGACACCTACCAAACTTACTCACCTGTAGCTAAGGACCTGGGTCAGGATGTTCCTGAGGGAAGACCAGGTCAAGACTTCCATTGTATGGTGGCCCGGAGTTCACCCAGTCCAGCTGTGTATTCATTTCACTGGGAAACACACAGACAGACAGTCAGATGAAAGGCAGTCGATGGAAATGTAGGTATAACTTTGCTCCATTCATGTCTTCAGGCTCATTGTTTAGTTAGTTTCAGCCATATATGTTTCTTAAATACACACCTTAGCTCAGTGCTATTAAAACTGAAGGTAAGAGACAACATGACTTACAGGATACAGCCATATAAATGGATCAATGAGTTATTTTCATGATCT
>JAZGTI010011221.1:0-16850 GCA_036877585.1 Botia kubotai
CGCTCCTAAATTTCATTGTATGTGTATGTGTCTAAAAGTGTTTCTTGTGCAACAAGAAAAGGGCAATAAGCTTTAAAAACAACTTATAGTACATTTGATGTCAGGTTTAATTGCCGTTTAGAAAGTTATATTGTGACCTTAGTGAGTTTAGAAGGGTCTTGTATGACTAAAATAGCTGCCTGGGGGCGTTTTGTACATATGACCACAAAGTGAAGTGACAGCACATTACTATAGTATTCTACATGGCTGTTTCTACATGGTTACTTACTGAAACAAATCTATATTATACCCCCAAATCTACATGGTATTCTAGGCCACAGGTATTCATGGTATTCTATTGCTTGGGATCCTGCAGCTTTAAGAGAGGGAGCGTTGTAATTTCTCAGTAAACTCGAATACTTCTACAGTCTGCCATAGCGGAAGAAACAGGCAACTGCTCTCTCCACCTCGCACTGGGAACACTACAATTTTAATACTGTTAAAATGTGTCGACAGGGTCGAGTCTCCATCCGTCAAGATAATATTTGTCTCTCTCCCTCTCTGTGTTTCACAGCCTTAGTCTGCTACTTCTGTCTCTTTATGCATCTGTTGTTCTCCATCTTTTGATTTTCTTGCCTTTTCTGCGTGTATTCATCCATCTGCCTTCATTCCCTCTTTCTCTCCTTCCTCTCCCTGTCGCTCTCTCGGCACGCTCCCGTTGCGTTTCTTTGAAATGCATGTAATTAGCGCGGGGCTCGTCGAGCGGGTTAAATTAAATTGCAGAGATACACGGAGGATGGAGGTCAATAGCTCCATAAAGACCGTCAGAGCTGATAATTGGGCTGGCTTCTCTTTTCCGTGCATGATCAAAATGCCAGCGGACAGAGAGCCGTCTGCCTCGGAGAACGCCTGGGAGAGCGAGGGAGATTTTCTCTTTTTTTATAGAGAACGAAAGCATTTATTTTTAGAGAAATGAAAGCCAGAGAGTGCAGACCAATCACATCCAATCTCTGCACACCTTTCTGTCTGGGTCTAAATACCAGCCTGTGATAGTAAGAAGTTGGGCTGGAGGGAGAAAAAAGATGGTTAAGAGAAAACAGGAGGTGAAGCGGAGAAGGTCGAGTTGGGCGGTTTGACAGTATATATCTTTAGACAACTGAAATGTGTCAACAGGTACATCTGCACAGCTATCAGCTGTGTACTGGTGGGCAGTGCTACAATAAATCACACTGGCATTATGGGTGACCCAGGACTGAGTTGCCCTCTCTCCTTTCTTGCCTCTCCTGTCTCTTCTATAGTGTTTTATCTAATAAAAGGCACAACATGCCCAAAAAAAATACAGCTTAAAAAATTAAAAAAAGATTTATTTAAGGAGGGACTTTGGGGTGGGCTTCTTGGACTTGAAGACCTTGAGAACTACATGGCAACACTCTACTGTTCTGCACTGGGAAGCAATTCACATTTCATTTAAAAGTATAAAAATCTAGTATTAGTTCTTCTAGATTGTGGATGCCAGACTTATTATTATATAAAAAATAGATGGAGTATGTTACGTTTGGAAACAACATTACATTTGCTGGATTATCCCAAATTTACCACCTGGTTATTTAATACACAACCTATCATAGTTGAATTTCCAGTAAAAGTAACAGTGTGATATATACTGTTACCATGTCATCGTGCAGTGCATGTAAAAGAGAGAGAGAGGGCTGAGAGTTTGCAGTTTGAGGCAAAGAGCAGCATGTCGCGCCGCTCTCACCTCTAAAAGTCACGGAAATGCCAGGTCACCTACTCTCATAGTAGAAGAATCAAACGAACGTGAGGGTGTGAGGTCCTCGAAGATCATACACACGTACACACATCCATACACACGCTCGAAACACATCACTCGCACCTCTTTCCGACAGGCCATTGACAACTCACTTCCTCAGCTGCCTTTCATTGCTTTGTTATGAGCGTCCTCGCGTTTCTCTCCCCCAGTCCCTCACTAGTGCTCCTCTTTTTGATGATTACTCTTTTAATAAAGCATCTCTTTGAAGAGCGTTGGCTCATACTCCTGTTTGTCGGCGCAGGTTGATGACACGCTTGCTCAGAGACTGTCACGACATCACAGAGGCCTCAGATGGTGGGGAGTCTTTTAAAAATTCATTAGTGACATTAATAATTAAGATATATGGAAATGACATGTGCTGGCTCTAGGCTCCGAGTGAAAAATGAAGTAGAACAGATGATCTACACCAATAAGCCTGTGTAAATAAAGTTTATGTTCATTCACGCCTGGAAGAAACAAGTGGAATACCTTGTCCTTCAATCTTTTAAGTATCCTTGACAGCTTTAGTGTTTTCTGATCGAATGCCACAACATAAGATTGACAGATCTTGGAATATATAGCGTGAATGTGGAATGCAAGGACCTCTCTATAGACTAACAAAAAGTGTGTGTGTATACTTATGTTTTCACCAAATGCAAGACTGCAGAAGCAATGGACAGAACTGATACTACACATTCACTGCGTTTAATATGTAACAAACAATGCAAAAACAGGACACGGCTGATCACTTAGAAACACAACTGTGAGCCAACTGTCCCAATGCTTAGGCTTAAATTTGACAGAAGAATGATATATATACAGTATATTATAAATATAAATATAAATATATATATATACACACACACACACACACACACGTTGATAAGTTGCTTATATTGCCCATGTTTTGGACAAGTCGGAGTGCAGCAGAACAGAAGAAATATGTGCAAAATCTCAGTTTCACGCTCACCTTCTCACAAACACTCACGCACAGGTGGGCCACTGAGAGATTTTTAAAGTCATTGTTTACTATTGATTGTTGAGGTCTGCGATATGAGGGCAGTGTGCTGGAAGATCAACTGACCCTTATATTCTAGTATGTGAGAAACTGCAGAGGCGCACAAACCACCTCCACAATGAGCTTTGAAACACACACTTGGTCTTATTTCGGCACACACATTTCTCCTGAGTCTGTGGTTCTGATCCAGTAGTCTAATCCTGTGTAATCCATGTGTGTACACATGTATATTTACATATAATGTTCTCTCAATTCTCCAGCCCTTTACCGGAGGCCTTAAAGCTTAAGGACTTAGCTGTTCCCAGGATAGAGCTCCTCTAGATCAAGATCTTCATTGTTGTTCTTGAGATAAGGTAAAGCCATTTGTCCAGTATTGACTTGCCACATTTCTTTCTAGCCCATTCTTTAATTTCTGGTATTTCTCAAGATTCTCGTGTTGTCACCCTGATATTGCTTTTGTTTGGGACCGTCATATCTATCACCACTACTGTTTTCTGTAGACATCTTTGGGTACTGCACTGCATCTCATAGTTTTCGGAAAACTGTGTGTTCCGTGTTGCATTCTTTCCTTTTCTGCACAAACATTCGTTATACATTTTTAAGCTATATTAACTGCATATATTATATTGTATATAATATCTTGCAGTTCTTGCAGGGTATCTCTGAAAATTGTAGTTTTTCAAAGGGTAACTAAATGTTTACCAAAGGGTTCTGTGGAATTCTAAGAAACCCCAAACAGTGTTTCAAATGTCTGTTCATTTCAATCAAAGTGTGCAAGTGTTCAACACTCCTAGCATACTCAGCCACATACTTGAGTTGGGTGACTATAGCTCCAGCATTGAAACAGCTTTAAAGGTATTATCCAGTAAGGGGGATTTAGGCCTATGCATACTAGGAGTAAATAGAGATATTTTCTATAGTGCAAGTCCTTAGTGTCTTGTTGACCTTGTATTGGCACCAGGCATTCATGTGTATAGGAATGACTCGTGCATTCCTGTAGTCAATCAGACACAGGTGCCCTGTGCTGGTATGCCTGTTGCAGTACTGATGAGCAATGCATTATGCATGCTGAGAGAAAGCCAGGTTATGTGGTCAACCATTTCTGGGTCTGTGGGCATCTGCTTCCATCTGCATCCCATCTGACTTCATTTAAAAAGGCCCCTTTGGTAAAATATATTGGTTTGTGTGTGCCTGCAGGTTTCCATCTATCCACTGGAGCTCTCCAGGGTTCTGTAAGAGTTCTCTCTCCCCTTAAGTCCTTCAGTGGAGCCACTGCAATCTCTCAAAGCTCAGTGGCTTTGATCAGCTGTGCTGTGGTCTGTGGGTTTCTCATGCTGGCTGCTAGACATTCTTGGCAAGGTAAGGGAAATTAATTACTTTTCCATGTTTGACATTTCCACTACTTTGCCTTGTGCTGGACTGGGAGCAACCAGTAGTGGGAAGAACATGTACAGTAGGCACAGAATCGCTGGGAAAAACAAACCAGAAACAGATCTACAGTAGACGGAGTCTTACTTTGAAATTGTGCAATTGTTCCTAGGGGTAGGAGAAGCCTGGGATCACTTCAGGGTGTGGAGAACATGCTTCATATCCATGATTTTCAGGCACATTTAATAAAAGCTGGTGAGCTGTGTGCCAATTATTGGCCAGGAGTGTGTGTTGGCAGGCTTGCGCCTGAGCTGTGCCTTCTTGTTCGCATGGTCTAGACCTTTGGATACGTGCCTAGTAGGTACTACAAAGTGGCCTGAGTGCACTGTTGAATTAACCTCATTTTGAGTCATTTTGGGTTTTTAACCATATTCAAAGTATGGCTGTATTCATCAGTGGTGTTTATTTCAGGGCATGTTGCAGTGTTTAGTCAGGTGTTGGGGAATTCATCTCCACTTATCTCTGTGTTTGCACGTTTAGCTTTTCTTTGTGAACTTTTCTGTTTTCAGGGAAGAACTGTATGATATATTATCCAGGTTTGTCTTTACTGCAATTAGTCGGCCTAGCCAAGTGTGTTAATTATAAGGGGAATCCACATACGTTTGGCAATAAAGTGCATTATTCTTTTACTCCTTTGCCAATTTTTACTCCAACAGCTGAATATTTAGGTCATCTGTGTGTATTTGGTGTGTATGCTGCAGCGTTTCCATGAGAGAGATTTTCATTATTGCCATCTGTGCTCGGACGCTAAGATTTTCTTAGTGAAGTTCTTTCAGGGACTCAAGGAGCTCTTTGGTTTTCTTCCTCTTCAGTTGTTGGTCTTTCTGGTTGAACTTCACTATGGCTAGGTGTAGGGCTTTAGAGACTGGCCTGTTTGTACAGTTCTAGTGAGTCTTTTACAGGATGGACATGGGAATTGGTGAACAAGAGGAGAAGTTCAGCTGAGGCTTCTTTCTTTGAGTCAGAAAAAACTGCAGCGGTTGTTCCGTAAGTTTAAGTCTTGCTGTTCTGAAATATCTAAACACATTTACATATAAAAGAGATTTCAGAGTGATAGAGTGTTCTAGAACACAGACAGCACTGTGTCATCTTACTGCACGTATTCCCTCAGATTCATTAAGTAGACCTGAAGCAGACTGTGAACGTTTGAGTATTTATAGCCGGTTTCATATCATAGCACAGGACTTAATTACTGCACCTCAGACCCTTCTCAAGAACGAGAAACTCAACTGAGGAATTAAAGGAGAGAGAGAGAGAGAGGGTGAAGAGAGTGGTCCTGCAGGAAGCGATAGTGGAATGGAAGGAACAGCTTTCCAGATGAGGGGAAGAACAACGAGCAGTTGAAAGGACAAGAAAAATGAGATGAAACAGTTCATCCACAACTTCTTCAACAGACCATATTGTAAAAGCTAAAACATTATTAACAAATTTAAAACAAGACAATTTCATTTTATTTCATGAAACCGCCATCCACTTTAGACAGTATTCAACTGAACCGATACCTAATATCTTTATTTATTTATTTATCTTTATAGCCAACTTGGCTGATTTGAAACAGGAAATTTAATAAACAGATTTTCCTCTTATGAAATTTATTCGCCGCACCACTAATAAAACATTAATAAGAATATGACTCACCCAGACCTTCAAAGCAGCTCCATTAAACTTCAAAAGCCTTCACAACCTGACACAATGAATGAACAAATGGTCACCACTGGATTCATGTGTGTGCTGTGTCTGTCTGTAGCTATAGACCCGCGGGTCAGTCTGCACTCAATGGCTGGCCCAAACACCTCTGACCACCTTTAAGCTCCTACTTCTCTCCAAACAGTCTGATGAAACACTTTCGCACATGTAAAGTCTTTATACACATGTAAAGTCTTTATACTGATGTCCTGAAACTCTCCCAATGGTGGAAATTTAAAGAATGAAATTGGATCTCCATCATCTTGGTCTTCCACCTGTGAAGCAGCAGAGATACTCATGCATGCTACACTTCCCCTCAGCCCTGCAACGCCTGAAGCTCAGATGTGTCCACACAGCCTGGTCCAGAAGCCATGAACACTTCTCTATAATGCTAAAATATTGGAGTGGTTTTCCATTCCTGTCAGTCTTCCTGATGTTCTGTCTTTAGGTAATTCCTTAATACTACTTGACGATGGGTTTATAGTATGTACTAGTACATTATCAAACAAGGGTTTTCCATCAGACCCTCTTTCTCCACAAAAATGTCATTTATGACACTCATAACATGACCTGAGAAAGTGAAGTCAAGTCTAGTTCATTCACTCTCAGTAAAAGTAACTGTATATCATAACTGAAACCTTACACACGCTCCACGGGCCATACTGGTCCTCCTGCCCAATATCTTCCTAATATAACAATTTCTGTGCTGTCTGCAGTCAAGGAGTATTGATCCAAATTCTTGTCCACCCAGATTTGTCCTCCTCCTAGTACTAGAAGATAAAATGCTAAATTAGATTCACTGTTTAGAAATGAAAGAACAAAACAAAGAACGACTCATGATGAGGCGAGGAAAGAGGAGAAGAGATGGGACAAATCATAAAAATAAGACAAAACAAGAACAAACGAGAAGATACGAGAAGATACGAGAAGATAGGAGACTAGAAGAGATGACAAGATGATAAGACATGAGTTAAGACAAAAAAAATGAGAACATGGGAAGAGATGAGACAAGTGAAGAGAGGCCATGAGACAAAGCGAGAAGAGATCATTTAGTCCCTAAGGAAGGACAGAAGACAGAATGAGGCAGGAGATCAGAGTGAATCAAGCGAAGGGGACACGACTACAAAAGGAGGGATGGATGAGAGGAAGGAGTTCACAGAGGTTGGTGGCTTCTCTCTGATCCTTCGTTCTGTGCTTCTGAGGGTGCGAGCTTCTAATGAGCTCGTCTTCTCCTTTTCTCATAATCTGCTGTACGCTTTATAACACATCAAACACACACACACACACACACCTCTGGCACCAGTCCTATGTGCCGAGAAAACATTGTTCTTTAATCTTTCTTTCTATTTACCACTGGTCTTCCGTCCCAGAGGTTAACCCATCATTTTACACACACCGTCAGTCTCAAACTACAGCCCATGAGATCAAAATTAAACAAGGATAGAAAAATGTTCAGAGAAACGGAAAGGCAGAAAAAGAGACATGGATGAGGTCTATAAAAAGAGACATGCAGTTATAAAGAGCACACTGTACATCATTACACACCTCTCTGGATTTGCTGCATTCTGTGAATATTTCTGTATGACTGCTAAGCTGTACTGTATATTTCACTGTTCCAGACAGTTGGTTTCCTGTGTAGTTCGGGTGGTCTCTTAAAATGCCTGACATAAAATGATTTCAATTAAAATCAATATTTTATTTTATTTCAAGTCATAGTGTACTACAACTACAACAAAGGAAAATGTACCACAATCTCTTCTCTTCAAACAGTCCAAGGACGGAAATAAATCTGTGGTCAAACAGCAATATATTACTATGTAACGTTAGCAAATACATTCAAATAAGAATTATTTTAACATAATTATATTCAGCACTTCAGGAAACCAGCACATTAACTGACCCCCCCCCACCCCTTAATTTTAAACTAGTAGCCCAACAGCAATAAACAGCATGTTTGTTGTGTGTGTGTTTGTGTGTGTGTTCACTCACGCTGTACACTGAATCTCCCAAAGAAAAGCCCAGGATGACAAATGTCTTTCGAAATAAACCATAAACACAAGCAATAAATAAAAAAATGTCATTCATGTGAAATTTGCCATCAATCACAATATGGGAATGTGTGTGTGTGTGTGTGTGTGTACTAAAAAAGACAGAGCTATGTGAGACTGTGGAGTGTGTTTGGGGATGTGATTATCTCTTCACACAACTGAGACCACAAAAAAAGAAAGGCGAAAAAAATGAAAGTGAAAAGAACTACAGTCAAGATAAAAAATGAGGAAAGAAAAAATGGGTTTTGACTGTGTAAACTCAAAAGAGAGTCTTAATTTGTGCCTGCTGGTGAATCAGGAAACTCATTATAACTGTCATATTAACAAAGGAATAAATAGGCATTTCTCTGAAGAAAGAAAACCATGACAGACACATACACGGTACAAGAGAGAGAAAGAGAGATGGAGAGCGAAAATAAATAACAAACGTCAAAACATATTCTTTCAGAGTTGGTGAGCAGAGGATGAACTCGATCCTACGGTGTAGCTCGCAAAACATTTTATTTTTAAAACCTACACAGCAAATAAATAAATGATGAAACAATATTAAAAAGGAAAACTGTATCGGAAGCACGCTACACCCAACTCTGCTTGAAAAGATGGTCTGGAGTTCTGTTCATGTGAACTTCAGTAACGTTCACAATCAGTATGATGGCAATCTGTTTCTTTGATGATGTATCATCTGAATGCCCACGGTCACACTTATTATAGTATAATGCATTTCTCATAGCTGCTTGTCTTTGAATAAATTGACTTCAGAGATCAGCTTACATTCTTCACATTGCTGAATTCTGGTTTGGACCTAGCTATTGAACTAAATGTAAAAACAGCTTTAAAGAGTATTATAAACGTTATTCGTTATTCTAAAAATACGTGACATTTTTTCCTCAGAGAGAGAAAAACTTAACACTCAATCACTTTAAAGAAATGACATGACACTTAAAGAGGAAAGAAATGATCAGAAATTCACTCTTCGCGTCATTGAAACAGTTGTTTGACATCTGTAGCCCTGCAGATTTGCTGATCTGCTGAATTGTGCGTATACTGGAGATTAACTGTGGCCTTCTGGGCAACTGAAAGTGTAAGGTTTTGCTAAAATACATGGTCCAAGACAGAATAAATGATGACAGTAAACTATACACTGTCTTTTGTTGGCTTCACCATATTCCCTTGAACTCTTGGGCGACTGAGGTGTGTACTTTAGTTCTCAGGGACAGGATTTCAGCCAGCTTTGATATCTCTATGGCTGTATCCCAATTCCCATACTGCTGGTCCTGTATGGTATTCCAGGGCTACAGTGTCACAAATTGTTGCATATTCAAACTAAAAATAAGGCAGTGGAGTCTGGATGGAAAAAAGACAAAGGGGTCTGGATTTTTAAAGTAAAGATAGAAAGTGTAGAGTATGCATATAACAAATAATGTTGCAGCAGTGGAAAAAGTCTGTATTGTGTACAGTATGTATGAAAGATCAGTGTATGAACTTTTGGCCAACACAGCCTGGCACAGAACCCACTGTTGTGCAAACACACACCTGTTACTCATTTCATCTTTTTCTGCTGGCACTTGTTGATCATCAGAGCAGGTTATGCCATTCTCCTGCAGTCATACCTCATACTGACCTGAGATAACAATAATCCCCATTCACAGTGATTCAGGGTCAGTTTAACCTCCACCCACTCTGATCTGCGGCTCTAATCTAATAAACCCAGAGCAAAACTGACCCACAGAGCAATTCTTCTCCAATACGCTTTCTCAAAAGTGCCCCGTGCTGTTTATTCCCTCCTAAACGCCAGTGGAAAAGCCCCATAATTAAATCGGGTGAAAACCAGAGTGTTATAGAGAGCCACTTTCAGACAATAGCTCATTCTTTTTAAAACTCCAATTAATTTCCTTCTCGCAATAAAACTCGCATCCACATGGATGACACTGCAGAGCGGCATCTTATGATTTCATGTTTCAGAGAGTTCCAGAAAGCCACAGAAGCGCCTCCTGCCTGCAATTAATTTCATGTAACTTTGTAATATTGCAGTAATTTGGGCTCTTGAGTTAATGTCTCTTAAAATGCTCTTGTACTATTTGCAATTAAGTTCGCAATTAAGAATGTTTACATGATGGAATTCCGGAGTAATGGCAATTTACTTCAGATCCTACTAATTACACAAGGAGCTCGGAATAACATGATTTGGCTGTATTGATAATTTGATGACTTTCGGCTCTGGGTCTGATTGTGTTATGACTTAATTTGGTTTTTAATCTTTTGATATCAGCTTTAGTTTTAACTGAAAGGCTGAATGCAGCTCATTCATTATTCTGTCATCTGTGGAAAGTGCCGGATTTGATGTTTTTTTTACCCCTCATTTTCATGAGATCTGCATAATTTCTATCATCAGCAGCAATGTGTAATTAAAGTGTAATTAAAATTGCCCAGCTGAAAGTTTGATCATGAAGTGCTTTGAAGTGGAAATCAGCTGACCTGCTGCACACCTGAAGTCAAGACCTGAACAATTATCAGTTCATTTATTTTATTCATGTGTGTTTGTGAGTTAACACAGCTGTCCATGAACCGCCTGCGTTAGATAACAGTATCAGTTCTGCTTTACAGGCCCACATCACTGTTGCTTAGTTTATACAGAATGCTGAATGACATCTATACCAACTGCACAGGAACCATATTTACTGAACTCTGATGTGAATCAGAAACTCTGACAATACATCAGAATCATACTGCTGTATTTTGTCTGTTCACAATCCAAACTGATGCCTGATTTGCGAATGAATCGCTCTTTTCTTTTCCAGAGTCTGTTCTTTTCAAAGAATATTAGTTAACAAACGTTGGAGCTACACTTTGCAAAAACATCCAAATACTGAGATCAAACGATAGATAGATAGATAGATAGATAGATAGATAATGTAATGTTTGATAATGTATTCACTACCGTTAAAGAGGGTTAAAGAAAGAATGTCCTGACAATTTGAAAACAACATTCAGTGGGAAATTGTCGGGAACAGCGGAGTGATGGGTGTGTAGTCTGAAGGAATCGGGTTATGGTATTTTTGTCAGTTATATTTCTTACTCCACAAACAAGCATTGTTATTATTTTTGTGAAAGTGCTGCTGGTTCAGTCGAGTGACAGTCGAGAGCAACAGCAATAATGACTGCAGTGCTGGTGTGTGTGTGTGTGTGGCTCAGCAGTATTACTTATATTAAAACAAGCCGCTGTATGAAAGAGCTTATTAAAACTTCAAACCTGCACGCAAACACAATATATATATACAGTCAGAAAGAGAGAGGAAGAAATAAAGAGAAGGCAAAATTCACACAGCACAGATGGAGATCGCTCCTCGTGGTGTGTGCGGAGAGCTGCCAGGGCACCGAACAAGACTGCTAGAGTCAGAACAGGAGAGACAGAGGAAACATGGGACAGCAGGAGGAAAGAGCAATTTAGAGAAAGGCAGTCACACAAGTTCATCACACGTTAGAATCTATTTCTGTTGGACACGTTAAAGAGTGATAGTGAGTTAATGAGATATGCTTGTGCACACTTCTCTAAATTCCACTTTAAATTGAAGTGGCAAACTGTTCAAAAAGTACAGTTCAAATCTGTAATTCCCTTTTAATTCAGTTCTCTATTCTAATCATTTTATATTATAAATGGTTAAAAATGAGCAAAAATCAGTAAGTGCACAAGCACCTAACAGACGTTACAGATCAATGTTTCATGTCAACCTTTATTTTCATGAAGTATTTATTTTCACAAAATGTGTTGGTGAAAATTCAACTGTTTTGATAGTTGTACTAATTGCTCGTTGTACTAAGTACTGAATGTCATTTAGACGTCTGGACAATTGAAATTCCAACTTCCAAATGCTAATTCTTAAATTCTGAATTTGACTCGAGCCTGTTTGAGTCTTAATTTGGGATCAAACGTATAATATGTTTCCATGTAATGTCATAAAAGCCTGGTTAAGATCATACCTCTCTCTCTCTCCCTCTCTCTCTCTTAACATTTCACATTCAAACCTCTTTCCTCCTACACTCATCCAAATCGCTCATCCTCTCATCTTTCCATCCCTAATCCAACCCTCCCACTCCTCCTCCAATCACACTTATTCCTTCCGTCTTTCATTCGTTCTGTCCCCGTATACTCGCATCTCTTCATCGATCCGTCCATCATTTCATTCTGCCTCCATCCTCGTCTGGTCAGAGCGTGTGAATATTTACCTTCTCTCAGGTGGAATTATTCCCTCATAATGTTTTTATTGGCAGTTAAAAAAGCCGTCTGCACAATCTTTTTTTCAATATTTGCTTAATTCTCTCACTTCGGATTGCACAATTTAATGAAATCTGAAATATAAAAAAGAAATCTTATTAACGCAAGAACCCGCAACGCTAAAATCCACTGACACTTCAACCAGTTACATAATGTAAGCCTTTTCTCTTCTTTTCTCAAGGGTAGAATGACTTTTGGTGGGTTCTATGTAATGCTACTTAATTAGGAGATAAAACCACACACAGACACACACACTCTCTCATACAACACACACACACAGACACACACACTCTCTCATACAACACACACACACACACACACACAGACACACACTCTCTCATACAACAAACACACACACACACACACACTCTCTCATACAACAAACACACACACACACACACTCTCTCATACAACAAACACACACACACACACACACACAACACCAAAAAAATATAAGCCATGAACGCCTCTGAATAAACGCTCATTGGTACGCTGTAATAAATGTTTTATATCAATGATATACACAAGTGATAAAGTAACAACAGGAATCTTTCAATAAACTACAGAAACGATATGAAAGGCAATTTCAATATTTAAATGGGTTAAGAACAATTACACATTTAGTGAGGCTGCTTTTAAAGACATTTCACATTGTGATTATTATTTTTTCAAAACAAACTATCTGAAAAAGGAGAAACAAAATTGCAAAAGAAATAAAAATACAAAACTAAGAATTTTGCTGATCTAGTATCATTACAATTCTGTTTGAATATCAGTGTCCCGTGATGCAAAAAATGGAAAAGATGAGCTGATGGGAAGCTTTACAACAGAACTATATTAATTTGTGACTTATCGAACGTTAATATTTGGTCTGCGTGTGATAACACTTACCGGATAATCAAAACTTTAAGCAATTAATCTATCAAGAACCAAAAGGATGAAATAATAGCAAGATCCACAATTTGTTTTGTTTACGCCACACGAGTTTCTGACATTTATATGCAAACAGCTGTAAGAAAAGACGGGTACACAATGCACAATCACAGCAGTAATTCAAAGTGATGATGCGAGATTAACCTGATTAATTTCACTACAAGTGGATGTGTGTGTATCCACAGCACCCCTGCTGTTGATATTCATCAACTACTTTAATCAAAGTGTCAGCCTTCAATCCAATTACATGAAATCTGTTCTACCTGTAAATACAATAGCTTACTTACCAGACTAACTACAGTACATACTGCTGCTTTTAACTAAACAACAGCTGAAGAAAACACAGCAAAGGGTAACAGTGCATTATAATCTTAAAGCTCATACAAGTGCAGGTCTATTGAACATGATCTTACAAAGATTTGGTGTAAGAGTGCTCTTCAAAGCCACGCCTCCTCCAAAACACATGAATGGTGCACAGTGGTATGCAAATACATAGTGTGACAGGCAAATAGAACACCCTATCATTGCAATCAGACCGAATGCAATGATTGGACGAACGTTTTATGCCCATGTGGCTTCTATAGAAGACAATATATATTTAGAACACTTAGTGATTGCTGTTAGTTCTCTGTGTGTAGTTTCACAAACCAGACCTTTTGGTTCACATTTCAACACATTCTAGCCAAGAACCACCTGGACAGCAAGAGCTGTCTGACCGAGATGTAAAACTGCATAAAACTGGCCATGAATATGCAGGTTGTCATGAGCAGATTCACGTCAAACACACAGCTGTCATTGACATCATTCAACATTGACCGTTTAGATATGAAGATCTTTAAAACCTAAACATGCATTTAAAAACCTGCAGCAAAACTCAAGTCAGTGCATAACAAACATCAGTATAAAGCATTGTGGCATATTCATGCCGTAGGGTTTTGATTTGGTTTTGTTCCTTTAATCCTTTTAAACTCCTCCACAGCTCTGCCTATGGACAGCTGAACAGTGATCTGTCATTACAACACTACAATTCCCAGAGTCCCTTGCAGCTTACAATGTTTCCTCATTTACTAGGGAAAAGAGCTCATCTGTACATCCACACTAGTACAGTATTGATCAGAATTGATAACTGTAGTATTTATTAGTTTCACAAATTGTAATATTACTTTATTTAAGGTAGAAATGAACAAGGAACTTTACAATCTGTGTGTGACTGTTATGTGTGTGTTACTTTCCTAAATTTGTCACAATCTGATACACACACAAAAAAGTGAAACAAATTTGGTTATTCTGCAAGTCTTTTTCTAATGTTACACGTTTGATAAAAATTCACCTACAAATGGCTTACTTGTAGTAGTCTCTGCCAAAATATTTCGAGCTTAGCATAATATGCAGAGAAAATGCCCTGACAGCCAAAACTGTTCTTTGCGCTACTTGGCAATGCATTTTTAAAAACAGTTCAGAATCATCATCATAGCCTGTCAAGTGGTAATTTATACTCCTGTCCTTTTCCTCATGTAATACGACACAGTTACACAGGCAGCCTAAATTTACTCATGTGCCTCATTTTATTTTATCTGTTTTATCTGTGTGACAAAGCCTCAGCACAAATGACCTGTGCATGCTGACAATGAGGTCATTGGTTTTTTGCTGATTACAGGCTCAGTATGGTTAGAATCAGAGGTAGGTTAAAGGTTTTGGGGCAGTTTGACCGGCATAAATGTCAAGCAAATATGATACATTTGGGAAAATATATTAAAAAAAGGACTGAACAAATGTCACAATATAATCACAAGCCATGTCCCGGAAACCTTCTGTAGCTTCCTCCGGTTAAGAAGAGGAAATCAGGTCAGCAAAACGTTTGCTTTGTTTTGGATTCAACATCAATATGAAGCTTAATTTTTAATTTGACTCACTGTATTGTGTCCAAAGAGCTGAATCTGAGCCATTTTCAATAAGCATGTTTCTTTAATTTCCTTGCAATTCTTCACAAACCGTTGTTAATTATATAAAAATCAGGCTGGATTCAAACTCTGGTCCCCCACATAAGCACAGCTGCTCAGTGCACTACAGTACATGCACTACCCACCCGGCCACATCTCCATTGTTTATTCTGGTCATCTGGTCACCCGTTGTGTTGACAACCACTGGGAGTAAAGCCAGAGGAGCACATGTGATTGACTACCGTGAGTAACTGAAGTCGATTCTAGACGAGATGGAAAGGTTAAAAGTAACTGTGCAATTTTTCCTGCAATTTTCCTGTTCTGTGTGATTTAACTCTGCCCACACACAGAGCTATAAAAACTATATGGAAAACCATATCGGTATTTGTGGCCATTCCAGCTGAGTGTGATTCATGTGTTATTAACATGTCTGTTATCATCTGGTTCATGAAATAACACATTATGCACTGTTGCAATTTAGAAAAAAACTGGTTTAGTTTATTAGTTATTAGTTAATTAAAACTAATTTTTATCTTTATCTTATTTCCTTACTAGTAATGTATCCCATAGGTAGTCAGACTAGATGACAGGAGAGTTGACATGATTGTTGTCTTCAGTAACATTATGGTAACCAGCAGTATGAACACCCACTACCTGTGAAAGTATGCGTTACATTTGTAGTGTTGGGTATTAGCTCTCTTCTACTAGTCCTCTTATACGGTCAATTTTACTGTCATGGCAACTGTACCACTGTCATGGCAGAGCAACGGTTACGAGAAACTCTTTCTGAGCAGGTTAGTTAAAGCGTGTTCATAGCTCTAGTTAAAAAAACAACACAGTACAGCAAAGACACTTGAATGTAACCATCGCTGTCTGCTTTCTGCACTTCTCATGATCACCTTGTGTACATTATTTTTTATAGTAATCCTCATTTGTCAGTTGTTGTATAATATAAATAAATAATGTCTATGTCTGACTGGTGTTCACTGTTGTCTTTTAGTCTGTGACTCAAAGTTCAAGCGCAGCAGGACTTGAGCTTGATGGTTTCTATCTGTGTAAGCCTCTATTATCTTCAGACATGACGACTGAATAGACCCATCTCCCTGTTTAGGCTTGAATAATACATAAGAGCCTTAAAAGGCCCAGGAACAGGAAGTTCTGTACTGTAACTTGTTTTTTGTGATCTGCAAGTATTACTCACCTCGAACAGTCATCAGTCTGAGAGGTGATGTGTCCTCAGACATTAGACATGCACAGCTCAAAAGAAATCTCTTAAAAAGCACTTGCATTAATATTGATACAAGCTCTATTACATATGCTTTCCGAAATGTTATTGTATATTTAATAAAAGTCACATACTGCTGTGATTTCAAGCAGGTTTCTAAATAATGACTTGGCCAGAACAATATATTCTGTTTAATGTTGAGATCCAAAAATTAGCAATAGCCAATTTGTGAACAAATCTTTTATCATGTCTTTTAGATGAATGAGTCATTCGTACCCAAACTGGACTAAATTGGTATGAGCTTTTCTTGAGTTAACCACTTACTCAATAAGTCTGTCTGGGTTTTTTTTTTTAATTAATGACTCAATAACTGACAGAATGAGAGTCTCTTATGGAGAGTCTCTTAATTACAGTCTCCTATGGACACATCATGACATGAGAACCAATGGCAGAGTTGATCTCAATCTGAATGCACACGCTGATAATTCTATAATGTTAATGAAAGAGTGA
>JAZGTI010011222.1:0-16846 GCA_036877585.1 Botia kubotai
AATATTTTAATTTGAACCCAAAAGTGAAAATGAAGAAATGAAGGCTCACCTGCTCTGTGCTGGGCATGTCATTTGGTTGGAGGGGGTGTGTCTGAGTGAGTTCTGTCACAATGGTTGTTGTGACAATGCAGTTACGCTTCACCACAGTTTCGTGCATTGGCTGCTTTCCTGCTAATACAAAACCAAAAGCTGACACCAAAAATGATTTAACCTATTTTTTAGAGGGGTAATATCTTTTAGGGGTTATATATGTTTTAATACATTTTTCACCTGTGTTTTATTTATTATCTTAGTTTTCTGCAAAACAATCTTTCATAATTTAGTTTTTAGACTATTTTCCACAATTTCTCTAAACACTTAGAATTAAACCGTGTTTTGCTGTTGTGTCCAATATTATTTTCAATATAAATAAAACATTTTTAACATTGAATATAGACCTTAATAAGACAAGACCTTTTTGCCACTTAGATTCAATAAAGGTTCTGTTTGTACGTGGGAGGACATTTTAAGTGCTGAAATTTACAGTATGTTTGTATACTACTTTCACCATAAAAATTTCAGGAGAAAATTTAATATGACTGGATATTAACAGACACATGTAACCGTTGCTGTCATTAACCTGCTGGTTCCGACTCTGTAGCTGGTTCTGTAGCTGAGACATCGTCCTTGCTGTTTTCTCCCTGAAGGCTAAGAGAACATTCTTTTTCTTCCTCTACAACCTTTTTCTCCTGGTCAGGAACAGAAATTTGGGAGTTCTGCTGGTGGTGGGAGGTTTCTAACACAGTTAGCTCCTCATGTGGTTGACTGTGAGTGTCTGGCTTTGGAGGTGTGGACGAGAAGGGGACAGGATGTATCAGAGACCCACTAATGCCACTTTCTCTGCTGTCCTCCTGTCTCGTGCTTTCACCATTCAAACGCACTAGCCCATCGGTCTGCATTAAAAACAAAGAACACACACTATAATGCCAATCTTGCCAACATATTAGTATGTACATTAAAACTGAGGTGTTTAATATTTATTAAAACGCTTCTTGGTTCCTAATTAGTGGTAAAAAGTGGAAAACAAAAACAAACTGTGGTATTACATCAGTGATTGTATTAGATTTGAATACCATGGTACTCTGATGTACTCCTAAAAATACCATGGCACTCCCATAGATAGTACCATTAACCCTCTTTCACACAGAAATCCTGGTAATTTACCTGCAAATTATCTGAATGACTTTACCGGTAAATACACAAATGTGCAATGGCCTTCTGTCTTTTCACCAGTAACATTCCATCCACACATCAATAACAAACTACTGGTAAACTTTGTGATATCATTAACCTCGATCATTAACCTGCCAACCAGTGGTGTTTTTTATTTAATTCTTACCAGTAAATTACCGGTAATGTTACAACTTACCTTACTGGTAAATTGGCAAGACAGATGCCATTACCTGTAAAGGTCCCGTTCACACATTATCTCTAAAGATAATTTGTCAGTAATTTTCCAGTAAAGACAGCAGATGTGAAAGGAGTTATGGTCATAACTGCCTGACATTTCCAAATCTTGGTAACACTACCAAAACATTGCCGGCTGCTCAAACAAACAATGGTATATGTTTAGGGTGGGACTAGCTAAAAAATGTTTTACAATTCAGTCTGGTGATGCCAGTGTTGCCAAATTTGTTGTTTTTAAATGGATTGATTAATGAGATTAATTACCTTAAATGACTTGCGGGGCCCCGGGGTAAGTCTGGGCTGGCTGTAGGGTTTTGGGGTGATAAGGGGCACAGGCTTTGAGGAAACAGGTGGTACACGTGTAGGTGCTGATGGGACCTCTGGAGTTTTGGTGGTCTTGGCAGGTGATGATTCAGGTGTTTTGGGCTTTACCAGCAGCTGGTTCTGTGCAGCCTGCCGGTCTGTATGCACAATGTGTTGTGTCTGGGTGGTTTGTGGAGGCTCTGGAACTTCTGCTTCTAATAAGGTCATGTATGTAGGCTGGTCCACAGGCTGGAGGAGAGGCGAGGTGTGAAGAGGCGTCGCGGCAGAAGGCAGTTTGGGAAGCTGAAGTTTCTCCAGTATGGCATCACTGATGGTGAAACGGAGAGCGTAGCGTTGAAGTATAGCTGCTTTTTCCTCCGAGGTGGAGGCCTTGCAATACTGTTCATGTAGCTCCTGCTCCCGGCGCTCTCTGAGAGGTAAACAGAAAGAGAGAGAGGTGGTGTTTCTGTAGCTCCACGGGTAGAGACTTGCGCTTGCAATAACAAGGTCATGGGTTGAATCTCAGGATACACATGGACTGAAACCTAAATTAATTCAGCTAATACAATTTCACAGAAATTGTAAGTGGTGAAGTGAACAGTTTCAGCACTTTTGTGCGCTGTATGTTAATACAAACACCTGTGTCTTATTCAAACATCCATGCCATAGATGATGTCACTGTCATTCCAATTCAGTCATGCCTCCTTTCTGTGTACATTAAGCTCATTATAGATTGTGCCTTATTCACTAAAGCCAAGACAGCTTGCTTGGGGCAATTAAGATTGTGTTATTAGTACCCACAGAAAGCAGTTGATAAATGGCATTTTATATGGTGGTCATGACATCAGTAATTCGTCAACTAATGACTAAATTATGGAGAACAATGTTATAGCCAGACCATATATCCAGATACATGGTTTGGTCAAGCAGACTTTCAGCACTTTAAAGAGCCAGGATTCCAACCACTCAGGTTCCAGCATCACAATGATGTATTTCACAGCCACGTTTAAGTATGCCAGATCAAGGAAGTTTTTTTACAGTGTTTTACAGCACTGAAAACCAGCCTGCAAGCAGGTGATAGATTTGTGCAATCCAAATTGTGTTTAGCCCTAATTGTTTACCCGTTTTTGTGTCGTTACCTGATTTGCATGTTCAACAAACCAACTGCTAAAATAACACACAGCCCATGCAAATAAACAACGGCAGGTGCAATGAATTTCAGTCGGCAAAAACAGAGGGGATGGGAAGATAAGACAGTAAATCATAAATCACTTGTGCTGCTTACATACACAGTTTTGATTTAAACATACAGCACATTAGGTCAAAATCTGGAGGGTGTACAGCAGATTTTTGAATTTGTCTCTCACTTCTCCTCAACGATCTCTTTGTATGTTTTGATGCTCTTCCGGCGAAAACCTCCATCCGTGGTCATCAGCTTCTCCATCATCTTCCTCTCCTCCTCCTTTCTGATCAGATCCTGAGAGGCACTCCGTCTCCGATTCTTCCAGCGAGCCAGGTCCTGCGCACAGATGGCAGAAACTGTACACACATATGCATGCAAGAGCGTTAACTGTATTTTGTGTGTGTGGGTCAGTATGACTCACATCTTGCCACTGGTCCTCCTCCTCCTTTAGTTTGTTGTACTGGTTGTGTAGGCGCTCGTGTCGTGATTGGCTGTGCGGCTGAAGGTAGGCCATCTCCTCCTCTTCATCACGCATGTCAATCAAACTCATACTCCTTCGAACAACAAACAAAATAAAAGACGAGTTTTAAAGTTGGTTGTTGGTTATAGCTACAAAATAAACGTCAGCTCGGAAAGTCAGATCAAAGCCAGAAAACAACATGCCTTCTTTTGAGACCTGAACAGTTGACAGGAAGTTAAAAAACAGATGAAATGTTAGATGTTAACTAGAAATGATATGGAAAATTGGAAGGAATGTTAGTTATCAAGACCATGTACAATGCAAACAGAACTGCTACAAGAGAAAGTACATGTATTTGACAGTATGACTTGGTTTATTGTTGTGTCCCATAATGCAACTTCTTGTAGTGCAGTGTTTCCCAACATTTTT
Organism: Botia kubotai; assembly: GCA_036877585.1. Lineage (NCBI taxonomy): Eukaryota > Metazoa > Chordata > Actinopteri > Cypriniformes > Botiidae > Botia > Botia kubotai. The sequence goes on from JAZGTI010011222.1 coordinate 3,822, forward strand.
GTCGTTTGTACCTCCAGAGCCCTATCAGCATGGCTCCATTCCCCTTCAATGCCAAAGAACAGAAAGATGTTATGCTGAATTCTGTAAATATTAACCTGAAAATGATTTTTCACTGTCATTGATATTTTTAAAGTGGCCATTGCAATAACTAAATCTTGTCACTAAAATCACACTCTGGGTGATAAACAGACTTACATGTAGCTTCCTCTCAAATCTGTAAATCTGAATCAGTTTGAGATATTCAGAATCATTTATTACGTACAGTTAGTTTGATTATGGTTTAATGGTTTGAAACATCTGTTTGTTTGGATACAATTTGGATACAAACAGGTAGCATACTGTACCCCAGTTGGGAGTCACTGCTGCAGTGTGAATGAAGTTAAAAACATGAGTACACACTTTATATGGGATAAAGATTTTCCACCACAGCAAACTATGAGAAAGTTCTGTATATATGCTTTTACATGCACAAGTATAGACAGACTTGACAACTCAGCTTTCATGCATATAAAGAAAGAGTGTGTACATTTATAATACATTAAAACACACTGTATGAATGTATGTTTCTAGTACATGCAGTTGCTCAGATCTGCATCAGCTACATAAAGAACAAACAGCGGACAGAAAGATATAGAAAAAAACTTACTCTCTTTCATCAGAAACACTAGTAGCTCTGAATCTAGAATATTAATAAATAAAACATAATGTTGAGCTATTAAAACAAAACATCAGAACAAAAAGAAACACTATGTACAAACCTCTTATAATAAAAATGTGATATGTCCCATACTGTTCCTCATATATAGACTTCTTATACATCCTATGTATACATAGTATACGTATATGAATACATGCTCATCTATAGTTTCTACTGCCTGTGCAAAGTTATTGTAATTTAAATCTTCAAGTGAAGGTTTTTAAAAAAGGTTCGAATTAAAAAGGGTTTGGACAGAAGTTGCCTCCTCTGAACCTTTTTATTTATCATTTGAAGTAATCATGAAAATGTATTTACTTTAATTTTATGCTGGTTTTATTCTTCAGTGCAAAAAACTGCAAAATTGTTCTGCCTCTTAGGAAATGTTTCTTTTTAGCCAATTTCATGAATCTGAATACCAGAATATCCTGAATGTCTGAATATCCTGTTTCATTTAGAAAAACAACAGACTGCAGAAGTAAAATAAGTTAGCAAACAGCAATTCATGTTAATTTTAAAGGTGCTGTAATGCGATGTTTGCTGTTTAGCATCTCTGTTTAGCCAAATTCTATTTTGGGTTTATAGAGGGCTGTCACAGACAAAGATGTGATATCAAGGCACCTTCTGTGTTTTAGTAATATCTGTCAATTTCCTGCTTTTCCATATAAAACATTGCTTACATCACCTTGATAATTGTGTGACAATTACAGTAATGGACCAAGTAAACTGAGAACAATAAAATATGGAGACCAAGCATGAAACACAAAAAAAGATTTTGCCATTTTTAGTCAAAGCTCCTTTTAATAATATTGAATTTAGGTCCTCAAAGTGCTTTCTCACATTGGGGGTAGATCATCATCTTCCTGCCAAAGGGGGCGACGTGAGGCTTGTTCAGGTATGGGGGAGGGGCTTTTGGTTTTAGTCTCATCTTTAACAAGACTTTCCTGTCCCACCAAACACACAGTGCCCGCCTCCTGCCTGTCCATCATCTGAGGGCACTTCCTAGGCATGTCCTCAGCATCTCTTGGGGGCGGGGCCACAGTGCTAAGGGTGAAGCTGAGAAAGTTGCCATGGTTACAAAAGCAAAGCAGGGCTGTGAAAGGGAGGCTGAGGAATGCATTCAATCCAAGTTTTGTTTAGTTAAGCTTAACACCCTCTGTTCTCAGACCAGCCAAAAATAACAGAGAATTAAGTGCAAAAGAACAGAGTATTTAAGTTTTAAAGAGTTTTAAAGATATTTGAAACTAAGGCTATATGCAGTGGCCTCAAAAACTATTTGGACACGAAGGCCATACTGTTTAAAAGCCGTTGCATCAAAACACAAAATATTGAAGCAAAAGTATTTATTTTATGGAAAGATCTCACAAGTACACTTTCAAGTTTGATCAAATTAGAGATACTGTTTATAAAGACAACAAATTTAGTTTCTTCACTTCCTGTTTCTTAAACAAAAAGTGGGACATAGTCAAGGGAAAGTAGGGGAAGTAGATTTGATATGTTTCATGTTAGTAAACAGACAGCATTAGCAAAAATCAGTCACAAGACTATCATCTTTTCACTAGAAAGTGAAAATTAGGTGATTGCCCACGGCAAATCCAATAAGCACATCAAAACACTCACCATCAATGTTAATATACACTAATCTAAACAATGTCATTGTGTACACACCTCCAAAACAGCAACATTCAGAACAGATGGTTCTAACCTGTCCAAAGCTGAGTCTGTCTCATACTCTCTAGGCTTGAAGCCTGACTGGTTTCTTACAGTGACAGGAGAGGTTTTCTGTTTGACAGCCCCGGGACTAGGAAGAAAGACATTGAAAGGTTGTCGGGCCCCCCCTCTTGATTTTTGGTAAGCTCCAGTTCTTCGGGCAAGCATGTCATCCTTCTTAAAGTCTGGTGGATCTTCATCCCAACACTCTTCATTGTAATCTCCAGAGCGGTCAACATTGGTCGCAGGTCTGTGCACAATGTCAGGGTTCTTTTGGGTAACTATGGCAACCGGAACTTGTGTCTTTGATTCTTGGTCTGCTGGTTCACTTCTGTCAAAAATACCATATGCTGATAAGACCGTACATGAGTTCACTCAAAAAAGTAACAGCACACCTCATCAAGCTGCATGATCTGAGGAACCTACATATTGTACAACATGTTCCAAAGTATAAGAATAGCCTTAGCAAGCACCATTAAATATGTGTATATTTCCCTTACAATACATGTTTTCATCACTGCACCAAGCATGTTAGTCGCATGCATCAGAAACCCCAAAGGTTAGGTCTTCGAATTCATTAAGCTTGTCCCACCTCTGTCCAATCCAGGTTCTCTTTGTCTTTATGTTTCTTTCCAGATATTGAAGGTCTCTCTCTCCACTTATACCCAACTGCATGCTTCCTTTCTTGGCTAAGGAAGCTGCTGCAGTGACCTCTCTCTTGGACCCCGGCTGTGGGAGAAAGCTGTTATATTGCCTTCCCCGTGCCGACTTCTGAAACGCTCCTGTCCTGCGAGCTAACATGTCATCCTTTGCCACATCTGGTTGCCTCTCCTCCTCTTCTTCATATTCATCATCTTCTCTCTCATCTTTCACTTTTTCAGCCATATTGTCCTCTGGCAGCCCAGGCTGTGAATAGGTCAAAGGTCGTTTGAGGTCAAACGTGGTGGGGCTTAAGGGTTCGGGGGGCACGACTACGGCAGGCTCCGGGTTTGCATCTCCACTGAGTGAAGAAGTTCATGATGATGGAGATGTGGATGGAAAAGAGAGAAACAGAGAGTCAAAGGTGGAAAAATAGTAAAAAGGTGGAAAGAGAGGAAATGCAGAGACAGGCAGGGAGAAATGAAGTCCAGTGGGAAACAAAGCAACTGCAATGCAGCTACACAAATACTACTGACACACTAGTACACTTCATCATTCTCTTAGACAAGCACAAAAATGTTTCAACTCATTTCTTTTCCACAATGTCCAGACTCATATTTCAACTCAAACTGGTGCTGTAAGACATTCACAACTTATTCACGAGTTTTCTTCTAAACAACCTGAATAAGCAATTCAAAGCATCAAATTGTGGTACAGTTGTTAGCATCATGCTAACAGCCTCACAAGGCAAGATTCCTCCAGCTTCACAAAACCCAGTGAGGTGAAGCCAACATGCCACTATTATTGCAGCATTACTGCCAAGATCGCAAGCACACATTCTCACACAACAGCATGTGTGAGGGTGAGTATGTGCATATATGTCCGGATCCTTTTAGTAAGCAGAATATTCCTCTGAGCAAGCAGTTCTCAACAGGCAGTGTGTGCAGCACTGAAATGCCAGCTAACAATTTACGTTTGTAAGAACGTTTCCCTGACATTTTGTTCCACTAACTAATAAAAATGTTTATGTAAATGTTGAAAGTTCTAGTACATTCTTTTTAAAAACGTCAAATTTTATTATACATATTAACCCTTTAGATGTATTAACATTATTGCTTGGTTATAAGGATGATATTCCACATTTTGAAAACTTTCCACAAGACTAATGTTTTCATATATATATATGATATATACTGTTAAAAAAGTTATACTAACATTATTGCAAAAACTTTTGCAGTTGAGAAGTCAAGTTAACTTTTGAAGTTGAGAAAACTTTTAGTAAACGTTAGCCAGCGTTCTGAGAACAGTCCCTGTTAGCTGGGCATGCACTTTGGTCTGCTGCGCAAAAATGCAATGCACCTGCTGACTGCTTTCTTTGTCAGTATGGAGCCCAGCCCTATGGTGGGCACAGCAACAGGTGCTGTGGAAAGGAGATATTGTAGCTTCTCTGTCATGTTTCCCTCTTCCTCTCCACTTTCCTTATCCTCATCATTCCAGGAAGTACTTTCCATCTCTGTCACTCCCCCAAATGTCACAACACGCCGTCGCTCACTGGAGGGACGTTCCCGGCAACCAGCCAGATCATTCTTGGCCACCGTCGCCTTGGAGGCGATAGAGAGGCAGCCCTTCTCAAGACACGTCTGACACAGAGGGACAATGGGCTCGTCGCTGTTCACACGCACACACACGACATGACACCATGACATCAACAGACTTGCGTGAAAAGTCAGAACATCATTCTCCGTGATCACAAATCACAAAATTTTAGGACAGATTTTGAGTATGGTATATATAAAAAATGTGTGCCTTTGCGTAAAATCAGACAGATTAAATCCTATTAAATTGAGAAAGTTATTTATAATTTTGTTTGCATTAGGCTTCATATCTTTAGCAGACAGACTGCAGGCAGTATGTAGGCATATCATTTAAATCTGAGACTAATGCAAGATTGGCCTTTTGAGACATATGGAAATCTTTGAGATGGAAGGCAAAGTGCCACACTTAAGAATGTCATACAGTCCTGAATCTCTCTCAATGTCTCTTATTCAACTGCTTTATGTTCTCTCTCTGTCTGACACACACACACACACACACACACACAATCTCTCCTGCTCTCTTTCTCTGCGAGCATCTCTTGGTTTTAGTAGTTGCCGTGGTGATGTCTGTTTGCTAAAGAGGGGCTTCCCTCTCCAGACTTTTGCATCTCACAAAGGCGCACTTTAACAAACATCTACACAACAGCGTAAGAAGACAGACCACTTTTATGCAGCACTCACACCATAGACACACCAATTTTCTTGGCTTTAAGCCTTGAGTGATTTAAATATATTTCAGGCCTCCACTGTGTCCTCACCAGGCGTGACCAAGTACGAATCAATTAATTTGTCTGTCAACACTGAAAACAAAATACTTGCAAAAGCCATCGAATGAAGACAATAAAGGAGTAGTCACACTATGTTTTGAGCAAGCAAAACTGTTCTGTAACAGGATTTGAAGTCTGGGACTTTGAGTTGATTGCAAATTCAAATGGACTTTATTTATCACAAATAATAATTAATTTAAAATCATCCATCTACTCCACTATCCTGCAACACTTCAAAACATGCAGTTTTGATGGTTGTATTTTTTTGTTGAGCCAGGAGGCTGATTTGTGGTACTTAGATCTTCTATTTGTCAAATGAAACACGCGCAAAGTTTTTTTTTTGATAAATGACTGAATTTGAAAAATTACAGGTGTGTCATCAGTTTTATGTGTAAAGAAACACATAAAACATACTATTTGGGTAGACTTACAGTTTTAAAAAAGTCTCAAAAAGATGCTGGGTCAGGTCATGTTAGGTCAGGGGTCAGAGGTAAAGGTCACCTGCTCTCTGTATTCATCTTGAGTCTCTGCCACTTCTCCAGGTCTGACTGAGTGATGGTCGTTTGAGCCAATGACTGCAGTGGGTCTCTCTGTGGCACGGGCCCACTATGGCTCCGCCTTCTGGCCAGGTCATCTTTCTCTACATTAGGCACCACCACCCTCCCCCCTGCCTCTCTGTTTGGCCCTTCTTTATTCTCCTCCTCACTTTCATTCTCTTTCTCAGGGGTCAGGAAGGGGTTTTCCTTGCGAGTTATTATTGACACTTCAGCAGGTGTGGAGCCATCTTCACTGTAGATCAGTACGGAAGATAAAAATAAGTAGGAGCAATGTGGCAATACATTAAAACTAAACCATAGACCATAAGTTAAACTATACACAGCAGTCTCACAGCTAAATAGTCAACTAACTACAGTCACAACCTGTGGTCTATCAACAAACCAATAAGATAGTCCAGTCTAAAAAAAGCATGCTTGTTTAAAAACAATGACTTGGCCAGTATAAACAAAACATGAGCCATTAAAGTCTAAAAATTTGAAAAAATCAACCATCCATAATTAAGGAGTGACTCCTGATTCTGTTCACACACAGAATGATAATTTAGGACATTTTCTTTCACTTTTAAATACGACTGTCACTACTTTGTGACAGTGTGAGAGAAAATGAGTTTGGGTATGTTCATTTTTTGAGAGACCTGTTCTCTGTATTTATCTTGAGTCTCTGCCACGTCTCCAGGTCTGACTGAGTGATGGAAGACTGGACCAATGACTGATGAGGATCTTTATGAGGGCGTGGCCCTCCCCCAGTCCGCCTCCTTGCTAGATCATCTTTCTGAGGGTTCGGAATGACTATCCTCTTCTCTACCTCCCTCTCATCTTCCACATTCCTTTCTTTTTCTCTTTCTTTTTCAGGATTTATGAAAGGATTGTCTTTACGGGTTATGATTGACGCCTCAGGGGAGGCAGAGTCAGCCTGACTGTAGTAGAAATATAACAGTATATGAAATGCACCAAATATGTGTCCACAAATTTCACATAAAACAACACAGCAACAATACAGAGACAGACAGATATATATAGAGAGAGGGAGAGAGAAACAAAGAGAATAAAAGAACCATGTAAATGGTATATAGGTACAAATTCTATAAACAAAAACCCTATAACCTACAGTAGAGCAGAGTTAAACATCACACTGGCTGCTAGGGCATTCTGACTGGTTTCAAGGGTGTATTGGGTGGTTGCTAGGATGTAGGTTAAAGGTCCCCTGTGTGTTTTTAAATTAAACGGTTTTAAAATTGGAGCTTTAATTCATGTACATTAGAAACCACTACAAAGCCTACAAAGAACAGCTATAAGGACTGTGTCCAGCCAGAAAGTTTAATATGAAAGTCTACAGGATTTTTGCCAATTCGCTACAGGAACACCAAAAGTGTGATTAGAAAAGAAACCTAAAAATTCAGAACAGACTGAAAAATACTGTTTACTGTATGAAGTTTACTGTATGAAGCTTAAAGGCTCTATGAAAATATTTAACACAAGTTTGTATAATAAAAGTGTGTTTGCTTTGTAAAACAACGATTTCCTTTTAGACCATGATCATGAGACCATCTCTCTCTCACACCTCCTTTTCTCCTGTTCCAGCTTCTCCATCCTCTCCAAAACCGCGTGCTGGGAAGCCAGTCGGATTCCCTCCCATTTTTCTCGGTCCTTCCAGCTACAAGAGCCCGGCAGGAATTGATGCGTCACACTGGGTTTGAACTGATTCATGCGCGCCCTGCGAGAAGCAAGGTCATCCTTTTGGACGTCTGGAACCTTTTTTTCTCCCTCTTCATCATCGTCTTCCTCATTGGAGTCCCACTCGTGTGGGGCAGCAGTACGCAGGAAGTCATTGTTACGCCGAAGAATGATGTCAGGTGAAGGTGGTTTAGGTTTACTGGCCTCCACGGAAATTGTCTTTGGACTAAAGGGAAGATTCGCCACGACAACATTTAAATATATTTGAAACACTGTGTGGTACAATAAGTGTATTCGTGCTTCCATTCCAGGAGTTTAATCAAGCCTTCACACCAAACCAGACTAGCATAACTAAATTAACTACTACTTAGCCCAATAAAGCACACAAGCACTTCATTATCTTCAAACCAGAGTCCATGCACATCCAGTTACTTCACTAACTCAACAAGTCAGTATCACATTGCACTACACAGCCAGTATTAACTTGAAATATTAACCAAACTATACAAGCTGAAACCAATTTACAACAAAATACAGTCTAACAATCAGTATCACTCCTAGTCTGCAAAATTGTAAATAATCAACAAAACTGTATTTTGTATGTGCATTTTTCAAAAAGAATAGTGCATGCAGTTATTTTACAGTACTTTATTGTAAATCTGAAATCTGTAATCTGAATTAACAATCATGATAGAAATATCAACAATTATGATTTTTGTTATAATCACCTGGCCACACTCCATGCTACAATGTAGCAGAAACATTTCTCTCCAGCACAAAACCAAAACAGACATAAAGTTTACAATACTCTCCATGGAGCAACCTTGTAAATCGCTTTGCTTTACACCACAAGCTTTATGGTTACGAGGTCAGATTTTTATCCAGTAGGTCCCACACACAGTTGCAGTTAGCAGTTTTAGTCGCTGTGCGCACACACACACACACACACCGACTAGCCTTCTCATAGCAATCGCTGACCTGTTGAATCGCACAGAAGCAGGTAATACTTTAATTCCTGACTTTTCCAGCTTCTTCAATTTCTTAAGCTCTGCCTCCTCAAGCTCCACCCCTTCCTCACCCGCCCAGGTGAACGTTTTTTGGCTCCTAGACATGACAGTCCCTTCTTTTAATTCTTCTACACTGTCCTCTCTGTGGAGAGGAATAGCAGTTTCACAGTGCAACCACACACACACACACACTTGTCAACAACACCGGATGATTCAAACAGACTATGATATATTAAACAGATGACGCCTGAGTGAACAGATTTTTGTTTAGACAGAAGATTTTTGTTTGAAGCCAGAAGGTTTTCAGCCACTGCCTGAGAGAAAACACGCTGTCAGGAGGGGTCATGATTACCTCAGAGGTCTTTCTCCTACAGGAGACGTTGACATACTTCTCCTGTCTTCCTCTCTCTCACTCCTCCTCTTCCTCAGGGGGCCAGGCAGGTAGTTGGTCTGGTTGGTTTTGTTCGGCAGGTACTGGTTGAAGGGAAGAGCGGCACGAGGCTCTTTGTACGACACACGCCGGGCAGACATGTCGTCCTTGCGAACGTCTGGCAACTTCCTTTGACCGCCGTCCCCTTCAGAGTCTGTCGGAAGGAGATATTGAGAGATAGGAATGTGCTTGAATTCTCAGTTCTTCTCTCAAAGTTACTGTTATAAAGTATTGCAATAAGTAGTATTTGGTATTTAATTTTTTACCAGAGCTGTTAGTTATTTTAAAAAATTGGTGATTTGTCATGTCTCTCTGTTTTTCTGTGTCTTGCGCCATGATCCTTTTACACACTCAGCGCAAATTCCCATTGACAGATGAGTGTGAACGACTGTCCAGCACAACAGCTGCGTTCTCACACCCCCACTCCATGTACAGTATGTGGGAATAATCTCTTCTTCTAATCGAATAGTCTAGACTTTATGATTGATTTGGTGTGTGTGTATTCACCACCAGCTGCTCTCATCTAAAGGTCTGCTGACAGGAGAAACCCAAAGGGCCTGTTGTGTGTGCAGAAATTAATATAACTTACAAACTCTCAAGGCCTGTTCACACCAAGTAAAGGTAACTAGCTATATTAGCATCCACACCAATGGACAATAATGTTATGTTTATTCTAAGTTCGTACGCTGCAGTTTCAGTCAGATGACCTGCTGTTGCTTTACGTTTTGTAAAGAATCCAAAGGAATAACAAACATGTTTTTCTGGACCTTGGTGATGAGATTTGCCACAATGTTATCCGCCATTTTAAATGTGTGAGCCCTTTAAATTCTAATGAATTTAACTGGCTGCTTGAAAAAGCGTCAAAAAATTGGTCCTAACAATCTTATTCCTCTGTATCATTATCATTATAGTTTTGGTGTGGGCTGTCATTCACTTAAATTTAAAATGATTTTTTACATTTGATTTAGTATCATTATTGTGTGACAATTATCATTATTGTCGTTGTCATTGACATGAACAGGCCTTAACACAGTTTTTGCTGTTGACTTTAAAACTGGTCTAATGAAACTCAATTTAGAAAAAAGAGCATTTAATTTATCACAATATTTATGATGGATATTTAATTTAAATCACCAGTGAATCATTGTGTTATTTGCAAACATTCAATATATTGTCCAGTTTTATGTGAATTAGATACATAAAACATGCTGATAAAGTCATACCATCGCTGTTGCAGCGAATAACAGTGTCTGGGGAGGGCGTGTTTTGCGATCGTGAGCCAAACGAGTCAAGACTGTCGAATGAATCATCACGGCCATGTCTCGGAGGAGACAGCGAATCAGAACGCTCCGATTCCCAGCTGTCTATGTAACCGCTGTCCCTGATACTGCGCTTAGGGGAGTCCACCTCTTCACTTACACACTCCTACAGGAACAAACATCAAAACAAAAAATATTACATTAGCAAAGGAATGTAGATATATTTTATTGTTCTAGCTGTTTATTTAAGTGTTTTAAGCCAGATTTACCTTCCGCATCATGGAAAGAAGCCCTTCAAACTCTTTTAAATCAAGTGTGGGACCGTTGTATGTTGTACAGCTGTTAGCAACTTTACCAAGCCAGTATATAGTTATCAGCACCTAGTCATTCAAACACACATAAATATACACACAGAGTTTGAGGTGAGAATACAATTATTAGCACAAATGGACAAGCAATGGGTACAAATGGGTACAAATCAAACAAATAGCTCAGTGTACTTACATTCTTCAGTTTTCTACTGCAGTCAGAGCCCCTACAGCAAAAAATAAGAGAGAAAAAGTCATTTTAAACACAACTATCAATCTTAGCGCTAATCTTAGCACCACAAATGTCGGTCCACTATGCAGACATCTTGGAAACATCCCACTGCAGTTATTTTCTATGAAGGCAATATGCCACCAAGTCCTATTTAAATAGGAAAGACCAAAATCTCCAGAAAGTTAAGCTTCGATTTTATACTGCATATTTCAAACCGGCAATAAAATTGGTAAAATGTTATTTTAAATGTAGCTACTTTTCCTTTAAATAACAACAAAAAAACAGTTTTGCAGGTAGGTCCAGTTAATACACATGCATTTTGGAGCTCGGGGGTGTTGCCTTTGCCAAAAACTAGTGGCGCCTTCAGAACTTTTAGCTGAAAAATTAAGTGTTGCAATTTCACATAATTAATTTTTCTCCCAACAGTCCTCCTCCTCACTGTATTGTACACACACACACAGTGTCATACGTTAGATTCGCTCGTATCGATGTATCCTGCAGGTCTCCCGGATCAAAAAGCTGTGACCCCTTCAGTCCCAGCTCCTCACATCCTCTCAGGAACATGGTCAGATTATCCTGATGAGACACAACACACATATTACACACCTGCTGTCCACTGAATGCAGCAGTTACAGGTCACATCTCACAGTGTGTGTGAGAGATAAACTGCATGTTGTTATCAATCCAGAAAATAATCTAAAACTCATTATTTGAAGTACAGGTTTGTGTCTGTGGTTAAATGTGAGTGTTTTGCTAGTGACAAAATGTAGCATCACATTTTTAGATTGTCATAAAATGTAAAACAGTACATAGTATTTTTATCAGTTTTTTGACATTTTAATATAATAATATCATGTTCTTTGAACTTTTATCATGATAATACCATGCTATTCCTTTTAAATATCTTAATGGCATATGAATATGGTAATCATTTAATACTAATGCATAATCATTACCATAATATCATTATAATCATTTACTACTAGGATAATCTCTTTCATCACCTCTTATACCATGATTTTACCACAGTACTGCCATAATATTTCTTCATAAGGTGTAAACAGAACCGATCAAGCCAAAATAACTGCATTAACATTTATTTAACACTACAGCAAGACTTTATAAGTCATCAGTTGTTTTTCCATGAGTGTCAGCATCACACACACACACACACAAGCTGCTGTTGGACAGTACATGATTTGTTCTGAGACAGCAGTGCTGAGACAACCCTGACACCAACAGGCACATCACAGACAAAAGATCAGCGCAAACAAACAAGTGAACGCACAAACACTAATTACACTCACTAGTCCTGCGATGGGTGTGGGAAGTCTGTTGATTTTTTTCACTAGGCCTGGTTTGACTGAACTCAGCAACCTGATGAGTCACATAATTAGAAAGAGAGAGAGAGTGGAGAGCATTAAATCCATGCCACAAACAAAATCACTCATAATGCATAATGTCCTGGGACTCAACAGCACACCATTATAGTGTTTGGATCAAAAACAAAACATATGAACTGGAAACATAAATGAACCAGAAACATGCATGACACTTTCCGTTGTTTACAAGGACACAAAAGGGGAAAAAATATGTGTTGAACAATGTAGCCATGGGTTATGAAAACAATTCCTGTCTCCTTATAAACCATATATGCAAGTGTGTGTGTGTGTGTGTGTGTGAGAGAGACTCACTCGCAGAGCAGAATGCCATTCTCCAGTCCACTTCTGAAATCCTTATCACCGAATCCTCTTCCTGTCACTGCCTGTCAATCACACATAAGAGCAAAACCATCAGCAGTGTGTTCTGTGTCTTACTACCAAACAGATTATATTTCTTTATAACAGTTTATAATTCTTTAGGTGAAAGTAAACTCCACTTGATGATATTATCATTTCCACATTTGTGTGCTTCATGATTTTTCAGGAGTTTTACTAAATGGATTTCACTGAAATGGCCCACACACACAATAGTGCTTACACACAAGTCCCAGAAACTGGAAGGCATGCAATGTGCTTGTGTGTGTGTTAAGTAATAAGGATCAGTGTTTTGATGTAATCTAGACTAACATTTCCTGTTATGTAATACTACTCATGTTAGTTGTGCAGATTAAACACAAAGTGTACATAATCATTCAAGGTGCAAAAACATAT
>JAZGTI010011223.1:0-16846 GCA_036877585.1 Botia kubotai
TAAAGGTCACATTTAATTCATTAGCTCTTTAATATTACCTAAGCAACTCTTCTATATTTATGGATATTTATGAATGTTATGTTTTATGGTCACATAATATCCAAGTATTATTAATATGAAGACATTCATCATGATGTCCATGATGTCCAATGTCCTTATGACCATTCTTTGAGGTGTTGCTATATAGTCTTTTCTAGACAGTCACATCTGTAAGGTTTAAAGATCTAAGGTTATGTAATTAAAACACTGTTATATTCTTATATTATATGAGAAAACGTTTTGAGAAAGCTTTTATCACAGAGAATGTAGTAGACTTTCATTTGTGCCACGATAGAGAACACAGTCTCAGAGCAAAACGCAGAGCAGAGAGCTGAATGTGATCGATCGTCAATGTCTAAACATGAATCCCAGTTTAATGCCTGCATCTAGAACATTTCAATCGAACACTTTGTAAAGTCAGATACTGCCTCTAAATATAAAAGCCCCATAGATGCAGGTTTATTCCAATAATAATGCAATAAATAACAGAAAAATCTTCTGACATATTATCTTTATATATATATATATATATATATATATTATCTATCATATTATCTGACATATTATCCTCTTATAAAATTAAGAGAATTTTCAGAAATTGAGTCTTTCACCACTCTCTCACTAGTGACTGGAATCATTAAAGGAATAACTCACCACAAAATGAAAATCGTGTTATCATTAACCCTTGTGTCAGTACAAACCTATATTGCACATTAGCTGGAGTGGCTGTTAAGCTTAAAGAACCATAAAAGTAGCCCATATTACATGTGGCTTCAGAAGATTTGGAATGTAATACACATGATAGCTTTGTGTGCCAAATAGATCAGGTTATTTGCTAAAACACAGGCTTAGACTGTGCTATTACTCTCAAACCTTATGTATGTCCGAGCACATTCATATCTGGCACCTCAAAAGGTATTGCTTCTATCTGTGAATATCCTGGTTTTTCTATAGTATTAAACTGAATGGGGACTGCAGCTATCAGCTTCCAAAATAAAAAAAAAGCATTTGGTATTAATGCCGTTGGTACACCATTTTTGTAGTCTAATCAACTTTTGCAGCCCATTTTCAGAAGCATTTTCAGTTAAAAATTGAATTAGCTCATGATTTCAAGTTTGTTTTTTCATATTAGATCTTGACAGGTTTGGAATGACATGAAGGTGTGTAAATGATGACAGAACTATCCCTTTAAGTGCAGGTACATTCCTCTCCTCACGAGAGGCAGGCGCTGTGCTCTGTCTCCAGCTGAGCTTCCCTTAACCTGTCTGCAAAGTCTCCAGGCCTTATTTCATCATTAGCGGCTGATCTTGCTTTCTCTCTAGCCCCCTCTCTCTCTCACTGTATCCCTCCATCTTACCCCCTCATAAACACACGCTATGTCCTTTTAAACACACTGCAAGCTTTCTATACAATGTTTGGCATTAACAAAATGTCAGATAAATTCCCCTCAAGGCCTGCTGAGGTGTTGAATTAAGCACAACATGCAAAAATGGACCTCTAATGAAGTGCATTAACCTGAGGTACAGAGTATTCATTTACCGGCCAGTTTGTGTGCCTTTTTCTCATATCACTCCTTTATTTCCCCCACCATTTTCTCTTCTTTCAGAATGAGACTGAATGTACCAAAAAAAAGGTAATAGAGAGCATAAAAATGTTCCAATTCATTCAGGGCTCAGAAGCATGTTTTAAAAAAAATTGCTATAAAAATCCTTCAAACGAGAGGGAGAATAGGGAGAAATGAATAAAAAGTGGGAAAAGCATGAAAGAAAAAGACATTTGTCAGTCGGAAGTCCAGTGTCTGTATTGTCATTGTGAGCTATTGTGTGTCCAGGCCTAAAAAACAGATTTTTCCAAGTGCATTTATCTGCTTTTGGATGTGCTATGGCGCAGCAACAGAAGGATGGAGATGTGTAGGGGTTATCCATCAGGCCTTCTGTACTCACCCACAGGCCCAGGTCAAAAAAGTCTCATCTTGAAATCTTTTAGTTTCACGCACTCATAATTTTGGGCCTCAGGCATTTGGCTTGAATATAAATATATAGATATCCCTGTATGTATATGTAAGGGTCAGGATTATGTTTTGTGTTTGGTTTCAGGGTCCATATCTCACAAGTTTCTTTTCAGTTATCACTCCTTGCGATTAATTATGAATGACTACTTTGTTTGTTACCTTAGTTACAGATTAGCTTCACCTGCTGTTGTTTACTTCAGCATGGGTTACAAGGTTATAACAGCATACGTGACAATAGTAGCTTCTCATTTTCTAAACATCCATGTTGGTTGAAAAAGATGCATTTCAGAAGGGGCAAATTATTAGCCTGCATCAAGCAAATTGATTTTTGAAAACCCATGATTTGGTCACTACAAACTTTTGACTTTAACACCATTGAAAAGAATTGGGATGTGCTGGAGAAAACTTGGTAAACTCCATTTTTTCACAATTTACCACTTCACATGTGGCTTTTGTGGTGTATTATTTTATTTTTGTGGTGTATCCATTTCGTAGGCTAATACACTATAGATCTACTAATTTACAGGCTTTTATTTTATACTACAAAAAATATCATATTAGCCCTTTACCAGGTCTTTGCTTTTACTAAAGTGTTTGGATGCAGACAGCATCGTTGATTTTACATGTTGAGTTAATGACAGCTGGAGGAAACAACCACAACCACAATCACTCTGACTGTCTGAATGTGACATAATCTCACAGTATTTAGTACCTCAATAGCTGCTAATTCACTTCCTCAAGAGGGCATGATCCCATGAGTTTCTGGATTATCTCAGAATAATTTCACAACCACCGCAGCTCATTCACACTCAGTACCCTTACAACAAACTAATCCCATTGTCAAATAAATCAGATTATTTACCCATTCCTGAACTCCTGAAGTCTTTTTTGAAAATTATAGGTCATGTAAAATCTCTCTGTAAGTTTTTGTTGCATAGAAATTTGTTGCAAAACTATCTTAAACACCAAATTATGAGCTATCAACATCCTGTCATTCCATGCTTATAGACAGTGAATGTGTATATAGCAAACATCGTAAATGTGTTTAAATCTGTTTCTATACAGTATCAGTATACCTCCAGTACAAAGACCTAAAAACATAGAGCGCTTCCTTCTCTTTATTACAGAGAAGATACTTAGTGATTACTCAATACTCATAAGAAAATTACCAAATCAGTCATGCATTAGAAATTAATTATTGACTACTTTAAAGTGTGAAATTTAAATGTAAAAGCATGAGGGCATTTGGGAATAAAGATGAATGGTAGTGATGACATTTTTGTTTAAACAGCTATGGCTATGACAATGTCCTCTAATATTACACATGCCTAAAACCCAAATCCTGCTAAATATTAAATTATAAGACAGTAAAATGTTAATTGAAACAAAACATAATTGATATATAAAAGCTGCTGTCTGGGATGATAATTTTTGGAGTTTTGGAGTTCACAGGGTGCTAAACCCTTCTCGTCATCTTTGATGACGAGTTTCTCTGTGAAGAATCTGTACAATCTCAAATTGTATTTAAGGACAAATTCAATTTAGAGGTTGATTAAATTATTTTTGACACACAATCTATCCAGGGTACAAAGCCGAGTGTGGCTAAACTTGCCAACAGCTGGTGAATTAAGAAGTTTTACTAGCTATAATATTATAATAATAGTAAACATTTTTACTAGTGAGTAAAAAAATGCCTTTTTATGAGGCATTTCCTTACAAATATACATTTTTGTCCAAATGCAAAATAAACCACTACATTTTTTTTTCTGTGTATTTCTGACATGCCTCTAAAGAAGAACAAAACTATGTGGCTTGATTTGTGCATCATAGATGAATTTATCATGAAATGAAAAATGTACAAATAAAGATTTAATATTTACAATGTGAAAATCAGTGGAAACATGATTTACATTACATTCAAGGAAACATTTTATTTATTACTTCATTCATGCTGCTACAGTAAAGTCTTATGAGACAGTGATCATATTTGATGCTTCTTTTTATTTCTTTAAAAACTGCAGCGCTGATAGACAACATTTTGAATAATTACACACATGGAAAAGTTGTTTAAGTTGTTTAAGTTAATTATTCCAACTTAACTGCAGTCTGTAATAGAACTGGCAAAACATTATTGAATCACTTAAACAAAATTGAAATAAGCATAAATCACCAAGCAAGTCATTTAGAAAGAAGGTTTATTGATATAATAAACATGAAGTGAAAATCCGGGATGAATTAGAATACAGTCATCATCTTGAGGAACTCATTCAACTCCTGTTAATTATATTAGACAATTTAGATCTATAAATACTGACTGATGTTTTACTGCTATTGTTATACTGATGTATTACCGTATCTTTTTGCATGGAGGGACCTTTTATATTCCTGAGAGCATTCCGGCCATTTGTCCAGTAAAATATTTTTCTGATTAGTTACTTTAATTGTCTTATGTTGGTTTCAGTCACATGGTAAAGGAAAAGATAAAAAGGGATGTGCTCTGTCTCTTTATTTTGTTTCTGTCTTTTCATTTTCATTCTCTGGGTGTTTTTCTTTGAGCTCTGCTCTTGGGTTCTGTCCTTACTTTATGCTCTTATTCTTTACCTGAGCTCTAGGCCCAACTTCCTGTCCTCAATGGCCCTCTCTTTCTTCATCTATTCTTTCTTT
The DNA here is from genome assembly GCA_036877585.1 of Botia kubotai. Lineage (NCBI taxonomy): Eukaryota > Metazoa > Chordata > Actinopteri > Cypriniformes > Botiidae > Botia > Botia kubotai. The sequence goes on from JAZGTI010011223.1 coordinate 4,715, forward strand.
TTTTCTTTACTTTCTATTCTTTGTCAATAAAGAAATACTATTAAGACATACTGGTTATAGTTAACAGTACAGTATTTGCCAATACATGTACAATACATGTATATTTATTGTAACCATTTCATGTGTTACTTCAGTCAGTAATGTTAGTAAATACTTTTACCTATCTAACTATTTGTAAAGTAGTTTTTATTTATAGTTAATGTTGCAATAGCTAGGTATTGCAATACCATATAGTCATTACAGCAATGTGCTTCTACATATTAAGCTATCGTAACTGTGCTTATTTCCGTCATTGGTATAAGTAGCAATGGAAAATACACATACATAATAAACTTTACACAGTCTTGCTCGCAACATTTACATTTATTGGGCAACATTTACATTATGTAACATTTACATAGTAAGATCTATACATTTACTGTGTACTATCAAATGTACTAACATTTACTATGTACTATGTAACATTTACTAAATGTTACATAGTACATAGTACATAGATTACATAGTAATTTCGTCATTCCTACAACTATTGTAGTAAAACAACCTTTACACTGTACTGCTGTTTTATGAAAGCAATAAGCCATTTGTTATAGTTATTTTATCATGGATAACATTTACATTTATGCATTTGAAAGACGCTTTTATCCAAAGTGACTTACATTGCATTATACTATACATTGTTTCTGAGTATGACCTAGTATGATGCGCTAACCACTGAGCTACAGGAACGCATACAGGATAACACTGTAACACATGGCCTCTTGTGTATATTTGTGTCATTTAGGGCCCCTGTATGAGGCTCCTTATTTTTAAGATTTTAAGAGTTATTTTGAGATTTTAATGAGCTTATGGATCAGGTTATGGATCTACTTGTGCGATGTCGCTGTCACTATATAGCCAGTCAAACTTGTGCCCAGTTTAGAAGGTTGTGGCTTTACCACTTGTGTAAGTGGTAATGTGGATCTCCTGTAGAGAGAGCTGAAGTAAGTTTGATTTTGCAGAGATTGTGTTGGGGAGCGTAAAAGCCTTGCCGTTACTCTAAGCTCCACAGGAGCCGTTAGCTTAACTGTCTTTCAAACAGACTAAAGTTTTGTCTGACAGTCCCACTGAAGGAGTTTCAACACTCACTGCATGCTTTGGAGAATCTACATTAGGAATGTTTGAATACCAAGTGCGCTCTGCAGTGGATTTTAAGCACCACTGGCTAAATGTTGCAATATTATCTTACAGCATAAACCACATGTGAAGTTGCTTCAGTTGATTCTAATATAGGGATTTCACACAACGAAATGTTCACCGTACAGAGCACTGTTGATTGTTTTATGTTTCAAAAACTTTCATATTTAAAGTTGTTGATGGCTGAAAAATCATTTCTCTCTTAGTGTACAATGCAAATGAAATGCACTGTTATCTTTAGACTCCAAGCATAGCGACTTCTGATCTTCCCAAACTCTATCAAAATGTTCACAGTTTAGAAATAATGCTTGACTGCAGCACTGCCAAAATAAGCCAATGGCTTTGGGAATGAAAGAGACATCTGTTTCATTGACACAGGATGTTTTAAATAATGCTAAATTAAATTTTAGTCAACCATGTTATTTGTCACTTTTCCTCCAGGAGAAACATGATGTGTGCTGCTTAAAAATATATTATTTTTTAATATATTTTTAAGAATAAAACATAAATGAATTGAATAGAGCTTTGAGGTCAACATCCTCAGAAATGCAAATACAAAAACACTTTATACACACTTTTATATTTATATTCATAAGAGGAATATTTCCAATAAATATTTGTAATTTCAGTTTTTTTTAAAAACCTATTGAGTTGCATATGTAGACCTCATTGCTAAAACGTAAATAGCAATAAATGTAAATGTAACATGTTATGATCAGATTATATGAGGCTGCAGTGTGAGCTGCTCAGCTATAAGTTTAAGACTTTACCTGAACGTTCATAAATGTATTTATTGCATTGGCGTATGGAGTGGCCTTTATTTTTTGATGAAGCAGTCACACTGCTAGCAAACAGGAATGTACTGCTTGCTTATAATCCACTTTAAATAACTCACCATCATCTTAGTCCAGAACCACAAACATATCGACCCTGAAAAGATGTTGATGCTGTTTGAACAATTACCTTAGAAGAGGACATTTTTTTTTCTTTTTCAATTCATTTACTTCACTTGTATCCAGCACAGACATTTGTCCCTCCTGTTGTCATTGCTCATATGAAAACAATTTTAAAAAATGGATGCCATTATAGGCAGTGTGGGTAGTTTAGCTAGAGACGAAAACAAGTGTGTGGAAACATGTTGACATTTTCTGCAAACTCCATGATCAATTCTAAATGCAAATGCTGTGAAGGACAAATACTAGCATAAATACTGAGGCAAAGCGAGTTTAACAAATATCTACTATTTAAATATCCAACTTCAAAATCAAGTATTTTGGCCAAAGATTGTTCACATGTCAATGGCTCAATGCACCACCAGGTCCTCATCTATCAGTCTATCCTTTGCCAGTCCACTGGCCACTGTGTCCACCGTGAAGTCTGCATCAGTATGGGTGCACACTTCCAAGTCCACTTAATGTGTGCCAATTGAGACATGGTCTGTGATGTCTTTAAATAGCCTAAAAATGGTATTTTGGAAGTCGTTGCTGTTATTTTTCAATACTGGCAACTGTGTTCTATTGCATTTGGATGGTTCACACATGGGAATAACACAAAAATAGTATTTGCTCTCATTTTTCCAGTTCTATTGAAATTCTTGTCGCACACAGTTTCAACACCACACAGTATCAATGCAATTGATGTGCAACGCTTTTCTTTTCTTTGTTGCTGGTAGCATCTGCTGCCCTGATCGTTCTCTCCAGGATTGCAGGAATTTATCTGCTCTTTTTCTGGTCTGGCCATTCATCAGGAAAGAGAGGGTTCTCTCTGCAGGAGCATCACCCTGGCTCTCATCTTGCATGTTGACGGACACAGGTGGCTGACAAAAGCCAGCGAGGGAGTCTGCTACTCTCACATCACACTGCTTGTCCGGGGTTCTGGCAGGGATTTGGTGGGCTTATCATCGGTCCACAGAAGTGCTCTGTCATGCTTCTGATTGGGCTTAATTTGGTTTCTTTCTCTTCTGCTTTTAAACTGCACCTCATGTTTCCTTTAATGTCAAAAAAAGTCCTCAGAGAAAAACCCACCAAAAACCACCAGTGACTCACCACCTGATGTTATTTGGTTATATTAAAAGAAAAAAACAAATGCAGAAAACACTGTCCAGGCATGTTCTACCAGCACAACAACATAGGGTTGAAGCTGTAGCTAAACAGTTGCATTTCTTGCATTGTGAGCAAGAAATCATGGGCATATAATTAGACTAGATGGCTAAAAGTATGCTTCCCAAGATTTCGACAAGTATTATGTTATACTGAATCAAGAATGATGTTCTTAGCTGGAAAATCTGAAACTCACTTGAAGCCACATGAGGGCAGTGAAAGCTGGTGAGTGCTGGGATACTATGTATACTGCCTATGTATGTGTGCTCCAAACTGGTCACCCTCGAGGTACCATTGCAGTTAGAGTTCTGCCCAGAGAGCAAGACAGCTTATTAGCTCATTATTCAGAGTATTTTAACATTAACTCAACACATGACCTGTGGAAAACATTCCATCTATCTGTAACTACAGAATCTCTCTATGCTTCAGGGATCAGGATGATATTCTTCAGCAAATAGCTCTTACAGTCCAGACATACGGGTGATCATGGTTGAAATACGACCAAAATATTGTTTAACCTCCACTTTACCTGATGCATCCACCTGTTTAAAGACTTCTGTTGATTTCAAAATGGTCTGAAAGTCCAGATAGAATATTAGTTAGACTGAAAGGAAAAGTAGGATTATTTGCAGAAATTGAAATTTCCACCGTCAGAATGAACCCTTATGGAAATTAACCATGGTTTACTTACAGTGTAGTAACCATATTTTTTGGGACGTTGATTACCATTTGTAATCAATTTTACTACAAATACCATGGTTAAACTATGGTTGCTGTAGTAAAAGCATGGTTAATTTTTGTATGGAAGTACAGCTTCTAGATTTTATTACATAAATCTCCCTTGGGTGGCTTTAAATGTATAAAATTTTGCTGCTGGTGGGTGGAATGAGGAAAATATCATTCCTTTTCTGGCAAGCCTGCAGTGATGTCATCTGAGAGGAAGCTAGGAAAAAATTGTTCCAGCCTGTTGACATGCATCTAGTGTCATTTTTTCTAAATTGGCACATAACAACATTTCCTTCTGCTGCTTTGTTTACACATGCACAATCGAACACAAAGTCAATGACAGGGGGGTGGGGGAGTCGTATTACACACAACAACATGATGCTGCTTAAATGGTGAACAGGGAAGCGTGTGAACTCCAGCGGTCACTGAACTCAGAAAAGGCTGTTGAGAAGAAAATGGGACACATTTGCTCTGTTTGATATTTCGAGCTGGAAGAAAACAAGGGGAAGATTAACAGGTAAACTATTGAATAGCACCTCATACAGAGACCCCGGGACTGGTGCATCAAGGGAATAAATCAGACCAATACTTACAAAGACCTCTGAAGACTCTGAAACACCAGACAACCATGGTCAGATGTTATTTAGAATCAGCAGAAAGCCTACGGTCTGTAATTGTACTAAAAGAATGGTGAATGTGAACAAGAGAATTATTTGATATTTCTTTTGGCGTATGGCTGAAGAATGTCTGTCCCTCCTTGAGCCACCCAACCCCCAAGTCTTTCTGGCTCCAAAATCAGGACATCAGGGGACAGACTACAGTATTACATTTACCCTAAGAGGTAGATTTGATTCTCTCAATTCTAAAACAGAGCATCCATACAAGATTGTTAAAATATATACATATATATATTTAATAAGCTTTTGGTTTATTTTCAAATAAAGTCAAGATTTTACGTAAACCAGGGAAATGGAGAAGTAAAAGTGAATTATAAAGTAAAAGCAGAAATAAAAACAGCTCAGATGAAGCCAATAGCATCCACATGGTGAAGGGGTTCACTTACTGCCTTTCCCTCAAAGGCAGGAACACAACAATCTGATTTTTGGCTGTCAAACTAAATCTTAATGTTCTTGTTCTGGGTGCCTGCAAAATGTCCAGAAATGCCACCGGGTCAATGCCATTATGTGCAGTTTAGATCTGACAAATTAAACATGGTTATTACAAAGAACACATTTGGACAAAAGTACAACTTACCCAGCAAATTGCTTGTAAAAACTACAATTCAGTCTTCACTCATTTCTCAAATACATTTTATACAAACTCTTTGTATAATGAAAAAATGGTTTAGCCTGTTATCAGAGGAGCTAGAACTACACAGTTCTCTGGTGGTGGTTTTCTCTGGTGGCATTCCTGTTTCCGCTCATCTGATGCAAAATGTCATGGATACACATTTAAAGACAGTTCACATTTATTAGTTTATTAATTAAACTGAATGTGTACATGCCAGTTTGATTATGACACATAAATGAAACTTTTAGGGGAATATTTTATGTATTCTCATGTTAATAATTGTATTAAAAGGAGTGGTCATATTTTCCAGAAAGCATTCAATTCCTTCTGAAGGAAGTTCAAAATTTTCTTCATGTTCTCTATTTCGAAACATCTGAAGGTTTTGAACTTTTAAATGCTCCATCATTGAGTAGCTAATATGATTAGTAATGCCAAAGCACTTAACACTGGGTGATGCAATTAAAACAGCCTGTGGATTTCTCATCTCTGTCACCCTGGTCATGTTCGGGTCAAGATGTTAATCAACTAATGTGAGGGTCATTAACAAATTAACATGGTTTCGTGCTCTGAATACTGTAGCAGTACCTACACCAACCCTTTATCTTAGCAGTTCAGCTCTTATAAACCTGAACTAATGTGTGAATGATGCTGAAAAACACTGATGATTTCATTTTTAGTAACTTAACTACTTAACTTAAGTAGTATGCTGGTGTTTTAAAGGAGACAGATTTGAATTGTACCTAGTAGCTGTTCCCAAACTCCAGGGGCTTATTTCTGCCGTGGCACACACTGAACTGAGCAGGAACATGTGGAACATGCACTATAACCCTAATATTGCATATTAAAATAAAGTTTCTAAATAAATTATCTAAATAAATACACAACATAGACACCTTAAAAAATTACTTTTAGATGTGGTTGGCTTAACTCACTCATTAAAATTACAGTAGATAAAACTGCTACTTCTATATAACTACTATGTTTAATATGTAATGTGTAGGCTGTAAAGGTCAATTTCATGCAACCACTTACCTTATGAAATGTAGCCAGGCAGCCTACCACATATTGCGGAAATGATGTAAGTGAGTGGAAACCTCCATTTCTCTTTCTCTATCTCTCCCTTTCTCTCTCTATAGTCCAGTGGGAGCTTTCGTCATTAGAATTCCCTGTGTCACTTGAAATTTATTTCTATTTGTGCCAGGCAGCGAATCAGTCAATTTTATCTCCATTTCTTCCTTTCTCCCCTATGCATCTCAATGAGTTGGGCACAATATTAAAATATGGCAGATAGGTTATGAGAAAAAATGGGCTCGATGCCCATCTCCTACAAGGCAGGCTGGCGTTTTCTGCAGTGGCCTAATCTGTTTCTGATGGGACACGTCAAGGTATGAACTCTATTATGAATTTGGGTGTAAACAAGCAAATGTTGTAGAATAAATAAATTAATAACAAGCAACTTGCAAATACCCAAGCCCCTAAGACATGTTCAGAAGAAAGTCAGTTTGGGTGCTTTCAAATAACACACATCCAGTCTCGTACACGTGTCTTTTTGCACATCAAAACACAATCAGATATCTAAAATTATATCTGTGGATTATAAACAGTAATGACATGCCCCTCTTTCACACACACAAACACATTAACATTAATGCATTTAATACCCTCTCCGGACAGGTCAAGTGTTGAAGGGAAATAGCTTCCTTTAAATTATCAGAAAACATAATGAGACAAAATTGTTTGTGGTTTCAGGGGCGCATTTTGTTGCAAATGACTGTTTGGCTCTGATCACGCTTAGCAGGAAATGAAAAACGTTTGCACTTTTTCCCTGTTGTATTTCACACTGCAGGTCTGAGGTCCTTCCTGTGTTCTGGGCGCCATCAAATGCTGGATCTTAAATCCTCAACTAAACGGCTTCTTGCATCCTTTAAAATTTAACATTTTAAGTTAGAACAAATCTAGAGTGAGGGAGTCTGAGTGATAACACAACAACACAGAGTGAAGGAGACAAAAAGAGAGAGCAGTCACTTATATAAGAGTTACATGGAAGATTCGTTCCAGAAAAATTCACCCAATCCAATCAGCTTTGGCTTTTCCGGATGAGTTCTCAAGCAAGTCTGGTGTCTTGGTGCAACAATCGCTGTAGTTAACCTATTCCTGAATCCTGACAGAGGGCAACCGTTATGTCTGAGTGTCAGGGGTGGTGCAGGGTAGTGGTTAAGATTATAACCTATAAGATAACCATGAAGAGCAATGAACCCTACTCTAGAAGAAAAGGTCCATGTGGGGAGCGATTTCGGTGTTGTGATGCCCACAGCATTGACTTCTGAGGAGACCCCCTCCTGCTGCAATTAAAAGATGTAATGTCCAAATAATGAGAAAATACAACATAAATATGAGAAATAATCACAGCTGTGGAATATGAAGTGGCAATTATGAGCATAAACATGCCATCTGTGTTATACAATGTACCATGACATAACAATGTACCATGACCATCATCAACAAAGTTGCTATAAGGAATTCGGAAGATTCAAAGAGCCAAGAACAGATTTAATTCTCATTTAATACACAATGACAACAATCATAGGCACTGTATGTGAGGAGCAGTCTTATCTGTTTATTTGTATATTATAGTCTTATTCATTGCTTAATTCATTTTACAATGTTTATTTGTGGTTTGTTTCGATTTATTTTTGATTGTGGATGAGTGGGCGTAACCTTAAGGGACTCTTAACCTGTTTCATGTACAAATGCTTATGCTTTAATTTAATGCATCCAATTTACTTCCACTTATTGTCATTTTAGGTCTTGTTCTTTAGTTTTGTATTTATTGTAATGCAGATTACATTATATAAGAATGATTCATTTTTATGAAAATGGTTTGTTCCAGGTAGTAATGGTAGGAAATCTGTATTGGTTTAAAACCAGCTGTTCCTAGATTGAAGAGAGAATCAACTAGGACGGATCAAGGTTTGATATGAAGAAAGACAAGCTTGGTGCTTCTGTTTTGTTACGGAGGAGGTTTCCGCTCCGCCTCCTGCTGGTTGCCAGCGGGAACCTTCACCTGAGTACTAACTGCCATTTTGGACTACAACTCCCATCGGCCCCTACCCAGGACTGATGAGCTTCCGGTTCGCCACCTGCGTCCAATCAGCGTCCCTATATAACCCAGGTCTGCACTTGTTTCAGTGCGATGTCTTGTTTGCCATGTGCCGCATTTCAGAGTCTTTCTTTGGACTGCCTTCTTGTTACCGTTTGGACTGTTTATCATTTTTGAATCTTTGCTGCCTGCCTCTTGTTTTTCTGCTTTGGACATTGTACGTTTTGCCCCTGTCTCATCTACATTGCGCTGTTCGCCGTTTTTTGACTTGTGCCTGTTTTTGGATTGTGTTTGTAAATAAATTATTGCATATGGATCCCGCCGCTTCCGCATCTTCGTTACTTTTAAAGTAATTTTAGAAAACAGTTTTACACACTTTTTGCACCTCCAACATCACTGCTTTCCTCCATTCCAGCTTCTTGTTTCAGATAAGTTATCGTTCCCCTCATGACTGTTTTGCTTCCTACTGTCTATTTAATATTTACATCTGTGGGGGCTTGTTTCCAAGCATTGTGCCACTGTGGGTGTTTCATATTTTAGGCCCCTGACAGTTAGTGGCCCTTGGCCCCAGCTGTAATCTGTCCTTCATGATTAAAGCTCTCTCACATTCTCTGTGGAGCCCTACAATCTGTTCTACCTTATTTCGCAAGTCAAACTTGATGTCAGATGATGCCTACTAGTGTCAGGAGATAAACCATCTGTTAAAGTGAAGTTGACTTTGAACCAACAGCCATTTTATCAGTGTTCAAGTGAATAAATAACACTTATTGAGTGGAAAAGGAGGCAGCAGAGACTTGCACTCTGCTACCCTGTGATCTGTCATCAGAAGTCCATGTCAGTCAAAGTCTCAATATGAGCAGGTCACTCCACTGAGCAGGTCATGCCTTTTGACATCAGTGCTCTGATGGGCCAATTAGAGGGGCGGTGCAGTGTGAGGCGACACCGATGGGCTCATGATCTGTCGTTAACCTCACAACTACTCACAAAGACATGATCTCAGAGTCAAGATATGCCACTCAACCAGACTGACATAGTGGCACATGATGGAAGTGATGTTTTCCTCTGATTCGCTTTTGAAACCACACAGCAAAGCGCTCCAAAGATCAATAACTAAGTACTTTGGCTGTTTTTATACGTTTCAGACCTGTGTGTAAAGTTTCAAACAGGGCACTAAGTCACTCATAAAGATGGTCTTATGTTCTAAACCCTCATCTGTGAAGTTTTGAATTGAAGGCCCTCCCATCTATGTGGCATCAGTGGACCATGCTTGAACATTTAAAAAAGATCGTCTGTCAAAGAGCAAACCTGGCTGATTTATTGCTCTCACAACACTAAGCACAAACTGTAACAATACCCCCCAGCATTGTACAGGTAGCCAAGACCTCTGAGCGTCTATTCCCTCAGTGTAAATCCTGGTGAGGAGAAAATAGGATTTGAATCCCTGTATAGATTTTATATAGTGCTGTGTCTGAACCTTTGCCTAGGGTGTTCACATCAAACAGAAAAAGCAAAGCTAGTGTCTTGAACTGTGGTTGCTGTCTAATTATTCTAAATGAACTCTGTCTCTGGAAGGTAAATTAGTCTTCTTCAGTGACTTTTAAATTGCTTGGTTATATTTAGTCAATCTGGAGATCTTTCAACATGCTAAGCTATTTGTTTACCACTCAAGTTTTAGGCCGCAGTTTAGATGTCTTCACGACGATTTTAGGAGGAGGTTTAACACTAATTGGCTGGGAATCCAGTAAGGTGTCAGATGATAACAGAAGATTAGAAAAGACATTACTGAAGTCTGATTCAATAAAGATGAACAAATATCTCTCTGCAGTTTTAAATGAAAAGATATTCTGACGTTTAACCTCCCCACTAAGGATTATGAATAGTTTTACATGATAAATCAGATTTATCACATTTACACTTAAAAGACTAGGCAATAAAAATTGGCTATAGGACTTGTAGCATCACTGGAGTCATGAGGAAAACAGTGTTGAAATAGATGATAGCAAACAGGATTTCATATTTCCCGCGTTGATAATACAAGAGGTTTTTAACAATATCCCAAATGACTCACAATCACAAACGAAAGTCTGTGCATTCCATCCCTGGCCGTTTGAGGAAACTGGTTGACGCCACCAGAGCTTATGTTGAAATTTAAAGATTAGCTTTCATTTTCCTATGAAATAAAGTACATGTACAATTTGTTTCAATAAATGTGTATTAGAAATATGATCTTTATTTCCAATTTTTAATGTCTAGTTACTTTACAACCACCCTGTATGACAGACAGGAGCTGAAACCAAGTGGAATACTCAGAGTGTAAATTGTTATTATTTTAATTCTACATATTTAATAAAGAATGTTAACATTTTAGACTTTTCAGTAATTACAAAGATTAAAAGCTACTGTAAGATGCTGTGATTATTTATAAATGTATAGGCTTCTGTATCACATAAATATTATATAAAATATTTTAAACAACTTTTAAAAAAAAAAGCGTTAGAGTATTTGATGCTTGGTTAACAGTGTTGCCTAAGACAATTTAGGATGCACAAGACAAACTTCAACAGATTGTGTCCTGATATTGCATGTAGAAATTCTTTTTATAAGTCACACACTGCCAATATACCGTACCAGACACCATATTTTATTTGATGTGAGTGAATCAAGGCTGTGAGGGATGAAGCGCAGTCTGTTCAATATCATATTGTAAAAAGCATCCTGGTCTAATCTAAAAAAAATTTAATACTTCCAACTTTTTTAATACTTTTTCACTTTTGAACTTCTTTTTAGTGTTTCATCAAATGAATTGTCAACACCCAAATACACAACATTACAATCCATTAAAATGACAGTGTCAGGATCCTGGCAAGAGAATCTAGGAAGTATCTCAAGACAAGAAGCCTGACATAACAGATGACAAAGACCCAGAGCATGACTCCAAGAAACAATAACCACAACTAGGATTGAGTCAGGATACAGACATCATGCTCTGACACAAAACACAGGGAATGTCAGGATCCTGGCAAGAGAATCTAGGAAGAATCTCAAGACAAGAAGCCAGGAGCCCGACAGACAGTACTCGCTCCCTCAGCCTCCTTTTCATTCACAACACAATAAGTATTCATATACATATGTACAATTAATTTTCACTAATAAATAAATATGGTGTTCTTTAATGTCTTATTGTATTTAGCGTACAAAACCTCTTTCAGAAACTAGTTCTGTTATTCTGTAAATTTTCAATTTACGTACTCCTTTTTAACAAGACAATGTCATTATATTGTATGTACAAGAATGTTTTATACTACCCATACAGTGATGTATGTCTAAGAAAAGACCAAAAAATATATTAGAAAATACATTGTCAATACATATTGCTAAATATATTTTTATACATGTATTCTAAATACATTATACTTTTTATTTTTCCAGAAGTATTATATATATATACAGGTTTAAAATATATACATATGCTAGACCTGTAATGCATTTTATAATATTTAGCACAAATGTGAATGTTTAAACAAACATATGGACAGTAAAAATAAATATATATTTTTGCTTTGTAAGACAAGCATTAGGATCTGCCCATGACACTTTGAAGAGGGTGTGTGTTCTGTTTCAAAATGGGAAAAATTGATTATCCTCTCTCTCTCTCTCTCTCTCTCTCTCTCTCTCTGTCTCGTCTTGACCTTACCCCTGTTTGTTGCCCTTGTCAGAGATAGTGCCCTAGACAGCGGTTTC